>JACXGJ010003935.1:0-49536 GCA_016801105.1 Esox niger
TTTCTGATGTTTATAGTCCTCCAGACGAAATGGTAATGTGCGTCATCCTCACTTTACTTATGGAACGTAATGTGTATTTCATCCACATGGTTCAACTTCCACCCGCGTCAACTTCCACCATGAAGTTTTGTGTCCTTCGGAAAAGACCCCTTGGGTAGTACAAGTAAACGCCTGAGTAAATGATCGAGAATTATAGAAAACATTTTCAGCGGAATGTTAAGCTAAACGCTTGCTAAAGTATTATTTGCCTCGTTAACGATACAGTCACTGTTTACAGTAGTAACGGTAATCATAGAAACAAGATTTCTTGCTATGTCCAGACATTGGCAATGTCGCTGAAACTGAAAACCAGACCGTTGCTGCTCCCTAGCGGAACCAAAGGTCTTACGTTACCATTTCTGGTGGAATTGGCAACTCAATGCAACAGAGAAAATTACACCAGTCTTTCTTATTAAGTTTAATCCATCATTAAGCTCTTGCATATTTACTGCCAGTTGGTAAGGAACTAGTAATGTCGCAGTTGGCGTCTGAATGAATGACACGTCACGTTACAAAAAAAGTTTTATTGTAATGGTTAGATTGGCATTAAACAAGGAAGAATGCATATTGTTAGAGAAAAACATAGTTTACACATTAAAATAAACCAAATGTTTTATATTACAACTAAGGCATCAGGTGTCAGTATATACAAGGTTACAGCCAAAGGCACAGTGGAAAGAGAGACATCTTTGTAGTAAAACTGACAGTCGATTCGTATACAGTCATAGTTAAGGCAGTGTGATTTGGCAGGAGAAATTTTCAAATGCTGATATGGAGTCTCGTGGTCAGTTGCGTATCTTACAGTGTCAGCATACCTAAACGAAGGAACGAATGAAGACAGACCACACACACACACACACACACACACACACACACACACACACACACACAAATTGGAGTCAGTATGTACAGCTCTCAATATCAGAATCATTACAGACATGGGGAGGACCTGGGTAACGTACTTTGGAGGCAACATATTACAAAACAATCAGATAAAACCTTAACTAAAGGCATTGTAACATTGTGCCTCATATGAAGGCTGCCCAGGGTCTAAGACATACAGCCTCTGCTTTTCTTACTGGACAGATTGTAGCGTATGTCATTCTTTGTCACAGATCAGCTTGTCAATGGAACAAACATTGGATATATATTTTTTGAGTATACAGTCCACACCAGGAGTATTCAACCCGTACGAGTACCAACGTTCCTGGTCTACTCAATCAACAGCATCAATCAGATGGAAGAAATAAAAAAAGCAGGTCCACATTTGAACTATAGCTACAGACAATAGACTGCAAATACATTACACCATGAGCTCTGGACAGACTATAACTTTTGATTATTACAACACAATAATGACATAATTTACACAGTGGTATCCAAACAACCCTGAGATTACAATATTAGCTAACTGGCACGGCTGCCTATGGTATGTGTATGTCCTTACAGCAGATTTACATGACCAGAGTTGCATACCAGGGAATAGAAAAGCAGACAATTCTATAACGTGCAGAACCAGTCAAGTCTAGACACACTTCTCCAAGTTAATGGGTGAGTCCAAACTGTTCACTGGTACTGTGTATTATCAGAGATGTGATTGATCTCTGTCTCAGACACACCATTAACATTTTGTTTAAAGGTGTTGTGGCTTGTCAGTCAGTCCCACAGCCCTCAGATCAGTGGATGGGAGAAGGGCTATGAAAGCACGGTAGGCATCAAACTGACCCATGAAGTGTGTCAATTCTTCAGCGTTCATTCATATCCCTGGCACCTAGACGGCCAAACTGACCTATAAACCATCCACTCACCACAGGGCAGTACAAAACAAATAAAAAAAACATCTAACCAACAAGTGGAATTTTGAAGTCCTCCCTAAGGCACAAGTGTCCCCAATCAGGTCCTCTCAAAAGTGGGCATATTTTGGATCCTCTTTTATTGTTAAGAATGTTCCTAAATCATATCCTCTTTTAGGTGGGGAAAGTCCTCTCATGTCCAGAGGTTATGGATCACTGAAGCATCAGCTGTTTCAGGTTATCATGGAGGATGGTGTCCTTGACGTCTCGAAACACCAGGCGGATGTTCTCTGTGTTAATGGCCGTAGTGAAGTGATGGTACAGAGGTTTCTGTGTCGCATCTCTTCTCTTCCACCGAAAACAGTCCACTAGGAACTTCTGGACATCTGGCAGGCTGTGATCGGGCCCTGTGTACTCAGGGAAGTATTGCTTCAGCGAAACATTTGAGACCTGAAGAGAACAGGGATCCGTTTAACACAACATGCAATGTCAATATTATCATATTGGTTTGGCATAAATTGAAATACATTTCTCCAAAATGAGATTTCCCATTGTGTGATATCCAATATATGTTTTAATTTTCATTCATTTGTATCAGGGAAATAAACTGAGACCTATGTTTCTTTTAGAATTGGGCCCTGCAATACAGCAAATAAGAAAAACATTTTTTAATGGTATCTACAGCCCAGTCCCATTGTAGCAACTTCCAATACATTTAGGGAAAGTTAAAGATCAAGGCAACCTCGACAGCTTGGTGCTTTGAAAGAGTGCCTACTGGAGGCCTCAATGCTAAACTTCTCTGTTGTTGGGTGAACTGCTTCTCACTCCTAGCAAAATCTTAAACACAGCAGTGTATGGTCCTTCTGACTGTCTTTGTGATTGCAATGTTACCAACCTTCTCCTCCAAAAGGTCAGTCTTATTGAGGAAGAGGATGATAGAGACAGTGACGAAGACTCTGTTGTTAACGATTGTCTCAAAGATGTTCAACGACTCTCTTAGACGGTTGGTTTGTCTGTCCTCCATCAAGACCTTGTACACAGAGTAATACCAGATTTGTACTTTGAAAAACAATGAATTAGGTAGTGTGTGTGTGTGTGTCTGTGAATAACAGAGGGAGCTGTGTGTGTGTGTGTGTGTGTGTGTGTACCTGGTCATACTCTGAAGAAGACACTAGAAACAGTATGGAAGTGACAGAGTCAAAACACTCAAACCACCGCCGCCTCTCCGAGCGCTGTCCTCCAACATCCACAATCTTAAAGGGAACACTCTTGATCTCAAAGTCATACTCATGGATGCCCTTAGTAGGCTTACGGGCCAACAAAATATCCTGCTGGGATGGGATATAGCTCTGGAGGACAGAGAAAGAAGGTTAAGTGGGGAAAGGGGAAGAGGATGGGGAACCAAGGAAACAAGACTGCGGATTGCGAAGGAGGGTGAGAAACTTACCGGATCTCCAATCTTCTCCACATTGTCCAAGAAATATTTCACTGACTCGCCCTGAATGAGAGAGACATTTTCTTTAGCTTCATGGTCAATCTTATGAATTCACACGTCAGCCTAACACTGCTGTTATAGCGTGTGTTGCATTCTGAAATATCCATGTGACGTAAGCATTTGTGCACTGGAATTTGTTTGTCGATGTTTGTAGAAGTGTATTTTCCACCGTGCACTGGGGGTGTTTCTGTGTTTGGGGCGTGCCCAGGCACGATGCCTGCACAGCCAAGTCTAGCTCACATTCCAGCCCAAGTGCCGAAGTGTGTAGGAGCAGCCTCTATCAAACCTTTACGGGAAAGGGACTGGCAAAGCATGGACTTCCTCTGGATACTAGTTGTGTTATAGAACAGTGACCTTCCTTTTCATACATTTCATTGATGATTCCTTTCTGTTTGATCTCCTACACCAGGATTGTTACAAGAGTCTTTAGGCCTATGGTCGGTAGTGAATGAAATTAAAGAATGTTGTTATTTGAAGAAAGCGGAACAAGTTAATGGACCCATCCTGATTGGTGTAAATGGTGATTAAGTCGGGAAAGTTCTTGGCACAACACCACAGCTTATGAACATTGGGGCTAACCAAGTGAACACCTACACTGCAATAGTTTACCCTTCATCACATGGGTAACATTTAGCAGGAAAACGCACAATATCAGAAAGTATGCACAGTCTAAGAATGATACTAGGACCATGACAGTTTAGACGACTTTACTATCGTGGACAGAAATCAACCCAATAGACTAGAGCATCTACGGGATGTACAAGAGCACAATCTACATGATGCCATTGTGTCAACATGAAATGCTTTGCAGAATCCATGCCCCACATAATTCCTGAGGTAGGCAAGGGGGGAGGGTCTGACATGCCATAAGATAACATTCAACAGGGTGTGTATACATGTTTTCACTCTGGTAGGTGACTGATGAATTACGATAATTAATTAGTAAGGAACACCCCAAACCTGGTTATATAGATCTTATTTGGAAGTAACCTTAATCATCAGAATGAGGAAAAAAGTTGGAAATGTTTGGTCCAAGCGGTCATTATAGCCAATTGGTCCATCGTTCAAAGGCAAGAGACAGATTCAGATGTATGCTTACTGCCAAACAGCAGACATAAGGGGCAGCGCTTAACCTTGATTCTAAGAAATAAGCAGAATGTTCAGTAGACTGCATTATATCCATTAAAATAAATGACAAATCAAACATGGAGAAATAGGGTTAGGGTTAGTTTTTATCAGCCAAACTAAAAACAACTGATTGTATGAAACGCGTGTTTGTGTGTGTGCACCCCTGTGTAAATTTTGTAAACAGAAATAGTGACAAAAATATTCGTTTAACACCTATTTTTCAGTTGCAATCGATGAGACTATAACTGACTAAATAGATCCAGGAAAAAAACGATAACCTAAAAATATGTTTCCAATTATAATAATTTATAAAGAATAATTGGGTATGAAGATTTTGAAAAGGGAGCTTTTAAGTGTTTCTGTTTTGTCCAACCAAATGCATGAAAAAATTGCAGCTCATCATCCCAATACACATTTACAGGTATAATCAGTGTGATGGTGGCTGGAAGTGGGTATTCCCTGATTTGTCAGCTATCTAAATGTTTTTTAATTTCCCCTTTTTTCATGTATATCCAAGTGATATTTCAATCCATTTCCAGTCAATTAAACAACTTGAACGATAACACAAGTGCAGTATGCGTTTCGGAGCGGCTAATTAAATATTTTAATTCCACGCGTACGGTGTGTTTCAAGCTTGAATAAATAATAAGGCTATAGTGACATTGTAAACTAAACATTATTATATGTTCCATCAGCAGTTTGTGAACAGTAGCAATGAATTTTGACCCGTAACATAATGGCATTAAGGAGTAAGCCTATATACGCAATGCCTACTTTATTTTTTTATCCCACTACAACTAAGATAGTTTAGTGAGAATGACTATGACTAGACTACCTTAAAACGGTGCCAAAATACTGGTGCACATGTATGTATAACTGTACACATCCTGTAATGACAATACTACCGGCCTTTAATCTCTACAATTCACCCAACCTGAAAAACCTGTCCGTCAGTGTGCGTTACACCAAAAGGAGGAGATTTTCCACTGCAGAGTGTAAAAGACCAGAGTGCTTGACCGTCTGTCTCTGGAGGCAAAATACACACACAATTTGCAACCAATTTGAATAGATAAGCATATAAATACCATTGTGACTGGGAGGTATATTTTGGGAGCACAGTGTGAAAAAGTCTTTGGATAATAAAATATCATGATAAAGGATTTTCAGTGAATAAGAGAAAGTGCAAACTTTTTAGTGCCAACCAGGTCAAGAGAGCTGACCGATATTTCCAGCACAACAGCCTTTTGTTACATTTAGCACTGATAGCGCAGCGCACCTAATTCAAATGGTCCAGAAAGGGCTTGGTGATGAGATACCTACTAGTGCCAAGGGCAGCCAAACTTACAGACTTAGGGAAGTATTCAGACAAATCTAATTTCTCATTATATCATGTTATAGACACATATAGTAAAATAAAGTAATCAATCTACACAGAATATCCAATAAAGACGAAAAATATATACTTTTTTGCCATTTACAACAATTTATTAAATGAAAAACTTAAATGTCTCATAAGTATAATAATGTAGATGCAAGTGCAAATTGAACTTCCGAAACATCTTTGATAAACCTTGAGATGTCTCTAGAACCTGATTGAAGAAGCTTACGGCACTGGGCAGTCAAATAGCTAAATAAGAACTAATCAAAACACAGATCAGTGAGTCATAGCTCTTCCTGCTCCTTGATGAACATAGGTCGCCTCAGCCAGGCAAGAGAGAAACTGCTAGAAGAACAACTATCTCTGCACCACACCATTAATCAGGTCATTTTGGTAAAGTGGCTAGACCGAAACCACTCCTAGGTAAAGGCATTTGATGTTTGCCAAGGACTCTGAGCATAAATGAAAAAGTATATGGTCTGTTGAGAGCCACAACCGTGGTGTTCTAAGCTGGTAGAGGCATACCCAGGAAGACTCAAAGCTGGTAGAGGCATACCCAGGAAGACTCAAAGCTGGTAGAGGCATACCCAGGAAGACTCATAGCTGTGATTGCTGCCAGAAGGGCTTCATCAAAGTACAGAAAAAAAAGTTTGAATACTAATGTATGTGAGAAATAAAAAACATCATTCAAATAATGATGTTTTTGCTTTGTCATTATAGGGCATTGGGTGTAGACTTTTTGTCATTAATTAAAAATTAACTCTATAATACAACATGTGTAGAAAACGATGGGGTCTAAAAACTTCTCGAAACCACAGTAACACCATCTCTTCATTCCCCAGACTAGGTGTCATTTTCAGTTCCTTTTTTCCAGAGAATCTTTGTCTCATCTGTCCAGACCTCTTTCCACAACTTGGAAGGCTCTCTTAGGTACTTCTAGAGCCATCCTGATTCAATCAAGCTTGTGTAGGCCTATATGCATCTTACAGTCCAGTCTCTGCAGAAGCCTTTGGATGGAAATTCTGTTCTGCAGACAGCATTAGCACATCCAAGACATAGAGGGTATTCAGTTGGACAGTTGTATTTTTCCTTCTATATGGTGGGGATTCTTCGATCATCCACTGCAGACGGCTTCACCAGCACTTCATACTTTCTGTAAGGTTCCAATTAGGTGATTTTGGAACATTATTTCCCGTATATGACCTGCACCGTGTATAATCCTGATTTATAGCTTTGTGTGTATACAAGTATGAACCGCACCCATTTAAAATCACATTTGAGAATAATTACTTGTACATACATTGTACATTAATATTAAACATCTGTCATAGGGCGCAACCAAAATTAATTTGTAAACATTTATAAATAAACCTTGTAATGCCAATTCCATCATATTTGCTGAGTCTGAGACATCAACGTTGTCAAGCAGCCATCGATAAAAAAGCTCACCAGTGGAAACGGTTTTAAACCAGAAAGTCTGATATCAGCCGCACACATTTCAACCGCTGTGGTTGAAAAGATTTTCAGAATCGGTATATGCCATGGTTTATAATTTGGAAATACCAGTATACCTCTGATGGATTCATTCTGATTGATTTACCTCATGAATGCCACTTGCATTGCCACGTGTATGGTCCTCATTTTGTTAGTCACCGGTGACAAAGTGCAAATGCAAAGCCTAGAATCTAGACTTTACATTTATAGCACTCTTATGCATGCAGGAAGGATTCAAAAAACCTATTACTCCAATTACTTGTGACACTGAACAAAGTGAGGATTAAGTTTCAAAGGTTCTGAATTTCTAGTTTGAACCAATATAGATGAAAATATCCTAAATTAAAGCTGACAGTCTAGACATTAACTAGGTATGATCGTCATAACCAGTTGTCACCACTGTGCAACTGAACAGTGTTACTAAATTGATGTCTGGTGTAGCAAACATGGACAAATGTTTGGCACCACTGTAATATAATCTTTGTTACTAATTTCAGACAGGCAGGAGCCCAAAGAACAGGTACAGCATCACTTCCTCACACAAAACACTATCCAGCCATAAAGTGCTTTATCTAACTGCAAATGGGACTATGCCATTTTTGATTCTGAGTGCGATCTCACTGTTTGCTGTTAACAGTGGTATTTTAACTTTTGCCAAAGACTTTATGCAGTGTTGGCAGTTACACTGTGGTGTTGGCATTTGCATAAGCTACAGTCTTGTTGGGTGTGGCAACGTTTACTGTTGTGGCAACTCAAAATGTTGGATGAGACTCATTTAATGGTGCTTTATTGACTACACTACATGCTTTTGTAAATAATTATTTCCAGGCTGAGCGCGATAAGACCTCTCACAAAATGACCATTTGAAATTATATTACAATGAATGAGCATATACAGTTCTGCTCAAAGGTTTGCCTACCCTTGGGGAATTGGTAATATATGTACCATTTGTAAAGAAAACACGAGTGAGCAGGCAGAACACGTCTTTTATTTCTTATGGGATTCACATTCAACTGTAGGTCATAACAGAATGGAACAATCATAAAACAAAACAAGTCTGCATACCCAGTATTTTCTGATAAGACGCTGCATTTATCTCCAAACGTTGCACTTATTGTTGAGACCAAAGCTAAATTAAATAAATTCCAAATTAAATTATGCCAGGAGCAGTGAGGTGTGTCAGGGTGTTGTCGGGCATATTGTAACCGGGCTTTTTTGTGGCATTGGCACAGTAAAGGCTTCTTACTGGCAACTAGACCATGCTGCTCATTTTTGTTCAAGTATCGTCGTACTGTGCTCCTTGAAACATTTTCCAGAGCAACCTGTATTTCTCCTGAGGTTACCTGTGTTTTTTTTGTATCCTGAACTATTTTTCTGACAGTTTTGGCTGAAACCTTTCTTGTTCTATCTGACCTTGTCTTGGTACCAAGAGATTCCTGAATTTTTCTCTTCTTAATAAGTGATTGAACTGTACTGACTGGCATTTGCAAGGCTTTGGATATCTTTTTATATCCTTTTCCATCTTTATAAATTTCCATTACCTAGTTACACAGGTCATTTGACAGATCTTTTCTGCTCCCCATGGCTCAGTCTCTAGCCTACTCAGTGCATCCACTAAGAGCTGACAAACTCATTGACTATTTATAGACAGACACTAATTGCAATTTAAAAAGCCACAGGTGTGGAAAATTAACCATTAATTGCCATTTTTGCCTGTATGTGTCAACTTGTTTGTCTGTAAGAAGGCCAAACATTCAAGGGTATGTCAACTTTTGATCATGGACATTTGCGAGATTTCTGTTATCATTATGTTTAAAAACAAAGCCAAATACCTATGTGGCTTCATATGATCACTGTCCTTAAATTGAAGACCAAAATTTCAAAATCAATGCCAAAATGTCACTATTTCTGTCAGGGTATGCAAACTGCGCAAAACTGTATAGGCTGTTGAATAAGCCTGGCTGGAATATGTGGAGGCTTTTGCAATACAAAATATTTACTGATTTAAAAGACTCATGATTAAAAAACATAACGCAAACCCTGTTTCTCATTATGGTAAGAGACTACTTGAGATAAATAGATTGGTCACTGTATAAGGACTAATTAAGTTATATGCTGGTGACTGACACTGACTATGTCCATAACGAAGTAATTATACCAGGCATGGGCAGCTAGCGAATCGCAGGCCACATGCGGCCCCCACCCAATCTTTGTGCGTCCCACAGATTAATTTAAAAACCAGCAAAAGGTTTTATACACAAAAAAGAAAAGATTCTATATAACAGGTTTGATGTTAAATTTGTTGTAAAGTTAGTATTGGGATCAAAATCTATGCTGGAAACAAAAAATGAAATAGACTTGAAATCATTTTTTTCATGTTGACATTTAAAACAGTAAAAAAAAAATCTTTTTTGTGATGTCTTTCTAAGTGTAGCTGAGAATATGCTGATGTTCGAGCCATAAAACACTTGATGATAGCTATTAAAGAAGTCACTGTACAAGTCCAAACATCAAAGTAGTGAAAACAGACAAAAAACCTATAGCGTTCAAAGAGTTAACACGCTTAATAACAGGCAGTGAACGCGCTGAATCCCGGGAGAGATTTAGATTTTTGTCTATCCTGAACAAATCCAAATATCCAACAGAATAGATTTAATTTAGGCTTCCTATAACATAGCAAATGAAGGTTGAACCCAGCAAAGATTATGTCTGTCCTGAACAAACCCTAAGGCACCATGTTTTATGACTGTGACGAAGTCGAACAAGGGACCTGTTGATCCGCAGTCCGTGTCTCTAAGCACTACACTATTTAACAAGGGGCAGTCTATCAGTCAGTCACTCACTCAGTAAGACTTAACACTGTAATAGTTGTCTTTTCAAGTGTGTAGCCACATATTTATATAAAGTATATCAGAAGCATCTGGGGGAGCAGGGGTTGTGGTACCACTGAAATAGCATTGCAGCTTACAACAGTCTAATCACATATTACATTTGCGCAATGATGTTATTATTACGTGACAAACCGAAACATCAGGAGCATAACAGCAGGTTGATTGCTACAAATATAAAAACAAGAATTGCTGGGGGCTTTTCATAGGGCGATGAATTTTTAAAGCATCAGACAAGCTCAGCGAATATAGTTAATATTATTATAACCTATGGCGTGTCCATTATTCGGGAAAAATACAAATTATAATGTCAGCCAATTGATTGTTTGAGAGAACTTTCAGCTATTAGACGGACCGAATATTTGTTTGTTTAGGGACAGCCCTAGAATACTGTATAGAGATCCTGCCTCCCCTTATTGTAAACACAAACTGTTACATGTCCGACTGTCTCTGTCTATGATTACATAATTCCATCTTGTAAGTCTGGAAATGTCACTGCTGCTGAGTATGTCTTTTACGGTAGAGTTTAGAGTTGAGTGCAGCCGGGCCAGCAGGTGGAGGGCTGAAAGTGTGCTTGTTCTGTCCATAAGCAGATCAACATTCCAGGTCAGATCACAATTAATCTCACTGTAGTGTGTGTGTTTATATATTTTCACCAGTCAAAGGTTTGGACACATGTACCTATTCACGTGATATATATATATATATATATATATATATATACACACACAAATAATTACAAATAAAACAACAGTAAAATACTATAAGGTTTACTATTTCTACCACCATCTAAAGTTTGTTAATCAACATGTTCTAAGCACTTATTTACATTACTAATAGAAACTAATTAGTAATCCATTACAGTCAGTGCACAGTTTATTAGGTACATCATCCCAGAGAGGATGCAACCCAGAGAGGGTTCTGGGTATGGTATCTAATTCGGGAACCCCCTTGTGTATAACTTGCTGAATTTCTTATTATTTTGATTGCAGAGCAAGAGCATGTTTTTTTTTACTATGAAGCATTTAGGGTAAATTATTGAAATGGACACCTCCCCACCCCTTTTTTTACATCAGTGTTTTTAGAGAACCCAGTAATCTAGAGCTGAGGTCTGTACAGGAAACAGACTGACGCACGTGCTTGAGCATGCAACACACAGACCTCACATACTAAGATAGACTGAGAGAAAATGTAGGACTAATATGCGTTTTGTCCCAAATTCAATTTCACTTTCACTTTAGATCAGCTCTAGCACTCACTCTGCTGAGCCCATGGAGTCTGAGTTTGATTTTTTAAGAATGTTTATGTACTAACCAGTTGGAACTCCCGACGTCTGTCATAAGCGTGTTGTATTCCACTGTCAGCCCACAGGGCCTGGATGGAGGGCAAGTACTTGAGAAAGACGTCAGTCTCCACCTGGCCTTGTGTCATCATTGCAGACCGTGTGTCAAATGACATTACATTGTCTCCGTGCACCTGGTTTTCAGGGGAACCCCAGGGGATGTGAAGCTTCTCCCGTGCATCCACCAACACACGCACACCTGACAGGGAGATGGAGTTTAAAGTTAACAACATTCACACTCACCATCAGTGGTTCAGAAAATCCAATCTGATAAAATCATATAAATAGGATAATCAATTCAAACTTGTCTGACTGTTGGATAAGGACTAGAGTTTGATCATTTGCTACAGAGACTAATCACTCCAACTATTCAGACGAAATGAACACAGAATAGAAAAGTTGAACTGAAGACCTGACAGCAGGAAGAAGCCTAAAGGATTATAAACACTCGTCCTTTACTGTTTAACAGCATTCTTTTAGTGTGCATCTGATTTTTCCTGTTGTTGTATAACATAATAGTAACTTATCTTAAGAAGCTTACGTGCTTTCATAGTCACAATAGCCAATAGTAGTTATAAGCAACACAGGGGTTGCTCCAATAAGCAGGTTATGTTCCTACTCAGTTTAATGAAACATTATACTCTTTAACTAGCTAGCTGCTAAGCAGCGCTAGCTGAGCTCCACTCATAACAGCTTGGTAAAAAGTTTTGACCATTCAAGTTTCAGCCGGCATCGAAAGGAAAACGTCAAGAAAGTGAACATATGTTTAAAGATATATCTCCGTACAATTGTTCCCAAGTCAACTACCTTTTATAACATTGCTGTAAATTGTTGCCCGGAACTCTTCTCTAGCTTGCTGGTCGAAGTCCTGCCCGTGGATGATCCTCATCTGTTTGAGGAAAGTGGACTTTCCGCTCTCGCCAGCGCCCAACAGAAGTATCTTTACTAGCCGTTTCATGTAGGTTTCATCACGAGAAAGACATTTGTCAATCTTCTTAGATTTCCTCAGCTGTTCTACCTCGGTGCTGGTAAGAAGGCAAGCGGGAAAGCAGTGGTTTAGCACGGATCGGGTCGGCAGGAAGTCCGCCATGTTTCTACCAGCTTCATCGATACACAGGAGTTTGCGCGTTCATGTTACGCGCGGGCTAACGCCACTACTCACTGTGGCTAGGCATCTCGTTCACACACAAACTGGTAGGTTTTACTATCAAGGTGATTATGTACCTTTTAAAATAACTATTTTACCGAACCCCATAAGTAACCCAAACTGTATACCCAGTATCATAACCTTCATGCCAAATGACTGTTAAAAGGCCAAGAATAACGTGTAGCTCACTCTGAAGCAACACATTTAATTTCTGTTGGAAATATGAAAATCCAGTTTTGGTCATCGCGTGCAAACCACTTGAACTCACTCATCAAGTCCTGACTCCTGTCGTCTTCAACTCCACTGACATTAGTTACTGGTGTCCTATTGTACTGTAAATAGCGCCATCTGCTGACAATGTTAGGCTCCGCAAGAACAGAAAATCCATACATTCCAGTCAAGGACCTTACAACCGAAAGACAGGCCTTCGTTTTCACTGGAGGGCGAATCACTGAAGGAAAATCATTCAAGTCAAGTCTGGCTAACTGAGACCAAAGCTTGACCTAGAATCCGTGTTCCCTAACCATAAGTCCAAAACCTAACTCTAACTTCAAAAACTAATCTTTCTGCCTAAACTCTCAAATCAGAAGTAACCCCAATTCTGGACACTAACCCTGAATGTCAGTCTTACCCTTGCGTGAGGCACAATGCATTTTATTTGCAGTGCAATTTATTCCTGATTACATGTCTTTACTTTCTATTTTTACCGAATAGAATGTAAAAACCTAATTATTCACAACATATTAAAAGCCTGACTTCATTACAATCGTAACAGCATTATGAATCATTAAATGTAGCATACAGTCTCAGAGACGTATAGTATGAGACAATGTTGCCACCTGTCGGTTTCCCCACGCGGTAGCCTACTGGTACTTCGCAGGCTATGGCAGACATGATCACTGGTGGTTCTGATGGCATACGCTCTCCTATCCTTATCAATTATCTTTAGTCATTTTATTGATAGTAGGCTCTTAGATTATTCTCTGACTTGTATCAAGCATTTTCTCTTTGGCTGCTGAAATATATGCTACGTTCATTCTGTGTGTAGCTGTTATCATACCGAAAACTGAAGAAGGCAAACATGACAATAAGAAATGTGCGGGATCATGGACAGAGGTTCCGACCGAGGATGGCATGTCTCAAAAAGGTAAGTTGCCGAATCAGAGATGATTATATGGTCACGCTACACACTGAAGACGCAGCCGACTTTCTTGCGACTGTCGAGGGCACTGAGCAGTGATGTCTTCTGTTATTATTCGATCTGACTCTCAACCCAATGCACCTGTATGACAATACAAAACATAGCACAAAACACGTTATGTTTTATTTTCATGCTATTTTCTATTAAAAAAATAACACATTTGACACAGTTATGATATTTTTGCCAGATCGGACTTAGGTTAAATTCTGTCTATATTTTGTCAACCAGCAAGATATCATCAATAATTTGTAGTGGTTTCCCAGATGAGCTCTAAAGCAAAGAAATTAAACGTTAAAGCAAATACTAGCTTTTGTTAAAAGCCTTTCACTCACTGGTAGCTTTATTGTGGCTGTAAATTACGCAGTGTTCTATGCAGCAGTGTAATGTTACTCAGTAATGAAGGCTGTGCGATCAGCATTAGTTTTGGTTAGTATCAGTATGTCCATCAGGCAGTTAATTCAGATAAGAATGGTGTACAGTGGACAGACCTTGTTGGTATCAGTTCTGGTACCTTGTTGTTAACAGAAACCAGCACAAGAAGCAGAATACCAAAATAGGGTTCTCTGTATATTTTAAGACCATATTTTTAAAACACTGAGTTGAACCCTCAACTATTCAATGACTCAGTTTGGCTCGGAGATACTATACATAGTTAGTGTCTTGAGGGTCCTGTGAATCCATTGTGAATTGGCTGAGCCTAGTGCATATGGGTGACTGTCACATGACATCAAAGCCTCAGACAAACTCTAGCCTGCTAGAAAGCTGCTTTGCCTCAGTCAGAAACAGACAAGGGCAATCAGGTTTAATACAGAGGGCCCGTGCATAGAAATGTCAATTGAGACATGCAAACTGATATTTGGTTTTAAAACACACTTATTAAACATTGGAAAAGCCCTAGAGCACAGGACCGATTGAGGTTCCTCAAGCATAATGCACAAAGATCCTTTAATAGCAATAATACAATTTAATAAGATTAGGACGTATATAATAATATCCATATGTGGCTCTGATGTGTCGCATTGTCATAGTAACCTGTTGAATGCCTACATTAATTGTAATTTAACCTTTTTCTTTGACAACCCTGTTTTCTTAATGACATGTTTTCCTGTTTCTTAGGTGGAGGCTGTGATGTTGGAGATGCAGGATCCAAAGAATGGAGTGAAGTCACAACCCCAGAGACTGGTTATTACTACTATACCGCATGCTATCACTGGTAATAACACACAAAGAATCACACAGAAAAAACACTCAGTGGCTAGATAGTGCTTTCCATATGTTAGGTAACTTCTGCAGACCCTAGAGACTTCCCTTCCCATCTTGAGTTTAAGATTCTATCTCCATGACAACCACTGAGCAAGAAGAAAAGGGGATACAGAGGGAGAGGGGGAGTGAGAAAGGGAAGCATAGAAAGAGAGAGATGATGGAGAGAGTTAGAGAATTTATGAGATAACTAAAAAGATGAATCCTATACTCTTGACTTTTAATTATGCCACTTCCGCCTAGTCCCTTTCATATCAGCCCAGATAACATAACCTCAATAATTTGTAATCTGAGACCAGTGAAAGGTAGAATAAAATTAATTATAAGACGGGTGGATTGAATGCAGAATGTCTTAGTGCTATTGGTAACCGGTTGATAATGGCACTGAGGCATCTCAGAGGTTTGTGTTATATACCACAGCTAAAAGCAGTTTCCAGGTACTGCAATGCCAGGTGCCGAAGAACAGCTCCTAGCTGTGGTATATTGGCCACACACCACAACCCCTTGTGCCTTACTTAAAATATCGTATGACAGGAATAGAATAGAACTTAGGGAAATGTGTTTTGCAAAATTGTTGCTCCCCTCCCCATATCCTCTTAGTCTACATTGACAGTCTCAGCAGTAGTTTCTCTCAGAGGGAGGCCAGCATCTGGCATTTGCAGACTCCACATGTAATGTCCTGTGGCCAACTGGGCATAGTCTCTCTTCACTCCTTCTCTCTCCCTTACTCCCTCTCTTATTTTCCCTCTCTACCAGGCTTGGAATTTCATCATTTTTGGGGCAAGGCTATTTGGCCTTCGGTTTCACATAAATCTTTAGGGCACAGAGGCAACATGCCAGGGCACAAACGCCATTGAGTGAAATAGGAGGATTTGGAGCCTACAATTTAACTGGAATTGCTTATAAGAAAAAAGCATGCATGACATAAAAACATATATTAATAACTTTTTTAATATCATACTTTGAATAATAACTTATTATAACAGATGTTTTTTCCATATAAAAAGTTCAATTATCATGTTTTCATCCTTGAAATGACATCTACTGCCTCTTTTTTTTGAGATTCTGGAATTTTTCATTGTGTTTAATTTCAGACGTTTCAGTTGAGCATTCACATGACAACAGTTAAGTAACGTTAAGACGAGCTAGCCAGAAAGCTAACATAACCTCAGGTACACAAAGGTTATCCTTTAACACCACAATCACTTGTGCTAGTGAGTACGACTAAAATAAACAAATGTCACTATCGTTTAAAATAAATTCACCATAAACGCTGCCATGTCCAGTGATGTCAAGCCTAACGTTACTTCTCGGAGCTCTCAAAAGGTTTTCAGGTGTTTTTCCCAATCGGATATCAGAACTTTCCTACTTTCCAGTTGCTTATGAACGCACCTTCCAAAAGAGGTTTGATTCAGTTAAGCACTAAGTCAACTACTGATCGATAGCAAGCTAGCTTGCTTACCTGCGCGTTGTCCGTTCTTGTGGTTGTTCTCAGTTGTAAACTACAAACCAACCGACTGCTAACCGCGAGATTTTGACAGTAGCACGGACACAAAGGCCTTCGTGGCCGTAGGGCGTACAATGATTTTGGGTCACCACCGCCAGAGCAAATTCCCACTCTCCTCTCTACTACACTCTATCTTTTAATTTCAATGAATATTCGATGTTATGCATGTGATGTCATATCCCCATAACTGCAACGTTTGCTGTAATCATCTCCAGGTGAAGACATTGTGGCATGGCTAGCCAACCGCTACAGTATACAAACTGAAGGTAAAAGAGAATGGTTCTCAGATAGACACACATACAGTACAAACACAAATAAAGAGCTGTCTGTAACATGGTTACTTAATTCCCATCCCCTTCTCTCTTCCTGTCTCTGCTTCTCTGCCTCTGCCTGGGTAGAGGCATGTACTCTAGGCAGAATGCTGATTGCGTTTGGATACATCTACCCCCTTCAGGATCATAAACGACTAATCATCAAACCAGATGCATCCCTTTACCGCTTTCAGGTTACCATGACTTCACCTCAGAAACCCTAAACCAAGCCGTAAAGCCTAACAGTTAGTAACGCTAACGTTTGTGATTCTCGTCTAACAGACACCATATTTCTGGCCGGCTCAGCAATGGCCTGTGGAGGACACTGACTATGGTGGGCTTGCTTACCTGACCAGGCTATAGGATACGCATACATTTAGGTCTGGAAATATTTGGACATTGGCAACATTTTCATAATTTCATCAATTTGAAATGAATCAACTGAGATGCAATTGAAGGCCAGACTTTCAGCTTTAATTCAAGGGGTTGAACAAAAATATTGTATGAAACATTTAGGAATTGAAACCATTTTCATACACAGTCCCCTTATGTCAGGGGCTCAAATGTAAATGCTACATCTGGAATCAACTCCAGACCTTCTACCTGCTTATTTGAAGGAAGTAACAAAGGAACAGCTGTCCATGAAACAGCTTTTGAATCAATTGTCCAATTACTTTTGGTCCCTTGAAAAATAGGGGGCTACATATTAAAGATCTGTAATTCCTTCATCCAATTTCAATGTGAATACCTACAAGTTAAACCTGAGAGACTGCACTTTAAGTCCATATTCATTATTTAACTGTAACTTGAATATATTTTGGTAAACAGCCAAAATAACAGTGTCCAATTATTTCCTAACTGTACAACAAAGTAAACAAAACTTTCTCTATTGGTGGGTCACATCTATTGAGTTTAAGTTCACATACTAAATTGCTTTAATTTTCAGCAATCTACTTGGCCAAGAGAAACATCCGCAAAAAAGGAGTCCTGGAGATGTATGAGCAGGTGACATACACACACAGACAAAAACACACACACAAGTTTGTATAACTAACCTCACGGGGACCAGAAAATAGAAATTGCATGCTCCCTTGCCCTAAACGTAACCTTAACCTCAATAAACTAACATTTATGCCTAAACTTTACCTAGGTGTAAAGCCTAACCTTAACCCTAAACTTAACCAACAATGCCAGGACCTTAAAGAAACCCCAATTCAAACTCTAAAATTAATTGTAAGTTTGACCCTAAACCCCGAGCCAGAAATCGACTTGGGACATTTAGTCCTCATGAGTATAGTTAGACCTAAAACACACACACACACACACACACAGGATCAGCATAAAAGTGTCTGTCTTTTGTTCTAGGAGCAGTATAATAGCCTTCACAAGTGGATGAACCATAAATGGGACTTCATCGTGATGCAGGCAAAAGAACAGTACAGGTTTGTGCAGCAGAAAGAGACTACACTAACATTAATTCGCCCAGAGACAGACAGTATACTGTACATGGGAACATAGACAGTCTATCAAGCTCCCAACACACGTCTTAGGGCTTGGAGTTATGGTTGGGGCTGGGGCTAGAACAGTAAGTAAAAAAACTTTTTTTATATAAAAAATATATACATAAAGATATATCTTTCCAGAAAGGAAATGAATCCAACCAAATACAATGTGAAATAAATGTGTATTTCTGTAACAATGTGTTTTTCTTTATAAGTTAGATCATTATAAAAATATGGTTTACTTTTTCAGTTATATGCTTTGATGAAGGTCGGTTGACTGAATTCCTAAATAAATTGAAAAATTGAATTTACTTTTTAGTCATTGGTGACAGCCTTAGTTTGGTTCAATGTTAGTTTTATGATTTGGTAAGAAAATACATTTTTGAATGGGAATACATTTCCCCCCAAATAAGTCCTTGCAAATATAGTAAAGCAAACATGTTTTTGTGTAGGGCGGGAAAAGAGAGGAAGAAACCTGATCGTGTGGTGTTTGACTGCCAGGAAAGAGCCTACTGGGTGGTACACAGACCTCCGGTGAGAAGCGCGCACGAACACACGCACGCACACACGCACGCACACATTGGCAGCTGTGTCTGGTATTAATCCTGGCTTTGAAATGAACTTTTCAAGCGGTAAAGATGAACTCAATCTTGTACCTTGGCTATACTGGCAAGTATATTATCCAACACTTTGTTACTGTACTGAGTCTGCTGACAGGGCAGTATTGCCCTTTACAATACATTTTGTCTGTCTGTTCGTAGCCAGGGACAATCAGTGCAATGGACTATGGGCTAGAACGCATGGTAGACCCCAACGCAGAGGAGGTAACAGGTCAGTAACACTGTATTTGTCGATTAGCCTCCTCTTGTTGAGTATTGTAGTTTTATAGGGTCATTGTCTGTGCAAGGGCAAGGCTCTATTCAAGCTGCTTATACATAAGAGGATTTTGTTTTACCATGGTAATCTGACACTAGATACTGTACACAGCCTTGCCCTCGCAGCAGACCCAGTACTTTGTCAGCCTGTCATATTAGCCTATTTCATATCTCAGAAAGACAGACAGATTTTTTTGCAAATTGCTTCTTTTATTTGATTTCGATTTGTTTGAACTGACTGGTATTTTCCCCTTTTGTTTCCGCAGGTTTCCTTTCTTTTAACCTGTCAACTTTCAAGATGTCTAATGCGTGCTGCATGCTGCATGCACACAATACACACACATGATTAAGTGGAGCACGAAGAACAACGTCATTACTTCATGTCTGATAGAACAAACAAAGCTAATTGCAGCTGCCCATTCTGTTGATACATGATATAATCAAATTCATTTTTATTCCGCAGAAACAAACTTCCGATTTCTTTAGAAGAATTGTGAGTTCAACCTTAAATAGCATATATTTACAACATGAAATGCATCTCAGTGCATGCAACATTTCTTTAGTTTGTTTTTAATGGCCACATCCTTTTTCTATAGATCATTTTTACCCAACAGTCCATTATGAGGCCGCGGGTCAAGTCGTCTGTGTCTATCGGAGCGTACGTCACTTCATTTGTTTACATTTCTTAATCTCAAAAAAAATCTTTCAAGCTCTGCGTTAAAAGCTGTTCAAACACTGGACATCATGAGATGCAATGTGATGTGTGGTGAAAACATTTATTCCACTATGTTCCTCAAAGGATAATTCTCCATTCTTTATTATGTTTGTTTTTGTGTGTTTGTGTGTGCTCTTTTCTCCAGTCTGGTAAAATACTCCATCACTTATAATAAGCATGACCCCTTCCTAGCTCCCTGTCTCCCTAGCAACCCCTGGTTAACGGATGATGTCACCTACTGGATGCTCAACATGACCAAGTGAGTCTTATTCTTGCCTTTTCGGCTTTCTCTGTCCTCTTTGTTGTTGTAAAGTGTGTCATTTCTACTACTGTTGTACACAGCCGTTCATTGGTTTCTGTGTGTGTGTGTGTGTGTGTGTGAGTCAGTGTGGAGATTCCTACTAAGATGCGTGTTGAAAGGTGGACCTTCAGTTTTGGGGAACTTCTGGCTGACCCTCGAGGCAGAGCTGATTTTACACTTTTCCTCAAGAAGGAGTTCAGCGGTATGTTGTTATAATGTTGAGAATAAATTACAACCATGGTGTTACGATATCTTTAATATCCAACCGTCTCTTTTCAAGGTGTCTCTGTTTGTTCCTTTAGAGGTTGATATTATAAATGGAAATTTAAATTGGTTGATTGATGGATTCATTTATTGACTGACAGGTGAGAACCTCGCGTTTTGGGAGGCATGTGAGGATCTGAAGTGGGGAACGGCTGCAACCATGAATGAGAAAGCCCAGCAGATCTACAAGTAAGACTTGCTCACGCGCGAATGAACACGTGTACACATGCACGCACTAACCTTGTCTCTGGTTAGGACTTTCTTGGCTCGTGGCGCCCCTCGATGGATCAACATTGATGGGAAAACCATGGAGGTGACAGTTAAAGGACTGAAACACCCGCACAGATATGTCCTGGATGCAGCTCAGACTCACATCTTCATGCTGATGAAGAAGGTACGTTTCAGCACTAGAACTGGACAGCAGACTCGTATTTTTAGTAACATTTCATCATAGAAACTACATGACGAACGTTTCCCAAAAAGTTAGGACACTGTGTAAAATGCACATAAAAACAGAATGCAATAATATGCAAATATATTTTCCATCTGTTTTATTGACAGTAGTACTAAGACAACATACCAAATGTTGAAACTGGGATTTTTTTTGTTTGGGGAAAGAAATTGCATAGCCCTCCACAGGACCCCTGGGCGAATCCGTAAGCAGGATTCAAACGATGGGGTCACAATGGTGCAAATTACTGCAAAGCAATGACTAATAATGTGTAATGTTAATGTATAATGTTTACATTATGACTTAGAATGTTGAACTTTTTCTGTTAGATGTATTGAATTTTGTAACTCAGGATGTATTGGCACCCTTCATGAAATAGAGCGTATGTGAATGCCTAAATAAATAAATAAACAATCAACACAGTGAGTTGTATTTTGGGCCCAGGCATAAGGAGGAGCCGTATCTCAGCATATTTTCTCAAACATAAAACATTTGAAGTAGTAATGTTCAAAATCCTGACTGGAAACCTGTCACCTAAAGACCTAAATCTCTGTTCAACATAATTGATAAGCTCTGGCCCTTATATTTCTTGTCTAAAAAGTAGATTTCTCCTGGTCTGGGCTTTTAAAGTAGTCTGTTTGGCAGGACGACAAGTTAGTCAAGGAATTACTGCCTCTAACTTGATTTAAGAAGGAATCAGATGACAAATCATGCTTGGAAAGAAGTAAATTGAAATAGAAATGTCCTCAATGGCTGAAATCCCGCCAATTTCATAAGGGACTAAAACTGGATGAAATCTTGATCAAACTGTTTTCTTCACACGTTCTTGTTCTATACAGGAGGTATTTAAAAGACGTGTGTTGTGTGTGTGTGTGTTACAGGACTCTTACGGAAGATATCTGAAGTCTCCAGTGTTTAAGGAGACTCAGAAGAGAGCCATTGATCCTGAGCCACACAGGTTCAGGTCAGTGCTGGGTTTGTGCTCGATGAAGTCAAATAGATTGTCTGTACTGCTGTCACCATCATTCTCCTCACTGTCTCAGAGAAATATTAGGACTATACATATCCCTCTCCTCTTCATGTCTCTCCCCTGTTCCTCCCTTCTTTAGTGTGACCCAGTTGGAGGCTAATGCAAAGAAGCGTCGCCCCAGCCTCAGTCCCATTATTGTCCGCCAGCAGGAGGAGGAAGAGAGAGCCAGGATGGCCACCAGTGGCCCTGTGGACATCACACAGGTTATGAGCAAACTCAGCAACAAGGGCAAGGAGGTGCCCGCACCAAAGAAATAGCCTGCAAACATGCATATACACATATGTACACATTTTGTACAACCAGACACACACACAAACTGAAAGAGAAACAGTTTAAATGTAGTTTGAAGCAGGGGTCAGCAACTGAAGGCATGCATACAGACAGCAGTATTCAAGGCTATTTTCCTTGGCACGCCAAGGCTTTGCATGAATTTTTTTTTTATATACAATCAAAAATATGAATTTAATTATTTTGGTTTAGCTTGTCAAGTTTATTATAACTTTTTTGGAGTGTTTGTTTTATTTCTAATCATTTTTACCAATTGTAAAAACTGTAGAGCAAGATTGAAATTGCATTGGTTTTCACTGCAAGGTTATAATCAATCATAAAAGCTATTTGATTAGCCAATTAGCTTTTATGATTTGCAGCAATTGGTTCCGCTCAGTTTGTCTCTTTCTTCCCTGTTTAATTCTAAACTCTCAGCTAAATTCTAAATTTAACTGTGCTGATGAGCTTTTGCATTGCCAGCAGCTTGCCAGCATTTTTTTTATCAGTGCAAAATTAGAAGACATGCTCATTTGTTTGGCGGGTTGAGGGATTGCCTGAGACACAATCATCTCAAACAATCTATTTCATTTAAAATATACCCGTTTATTGTTTGTCAATAAATTAGAGTGTGGATGTGAATGACTCGTTTAGTAGTTGTTGCAAGATATCTATAAATCCATCTGATTGTAATGAATGAGTCGGAGAGGAGGTCGTTTTCATCAGGAGGTTGACAGCTCCAAGCAAGGGCAGAGCTGAAGGGTCAAAAATGCAAAATGTCAAAACTGGTAAATCACAAAACAAGAGGCAACTGTACAAATCAAAAATGCAAGGCAGGAGTCAAAATCCTATGGCTAGGGTGAAAATACAAAATCACAAGGCTAGAGAAAAGTGTAGATATACTAATGTTAAGGACTGAACACTGAATATCTAAATACTAGGAGTAGTGTAAACAAAGGCTCAGTGCATTTGCTAATGTCAAACAATACCTCACAAAGGAACTATAGAACAGAAATAAACTAAATATAGGATACTAAATGAGGCCAGGTGAACAGAAACACAGGTGAACCTAATTAGGACTAATACAGGGACAGGCTACGTTCAAAACAACTAAGACACACTGAAATTAAGTTACAAAAACGAGACTAAAACAATAATAACCAGTCGAGAAAACAAAGATCTAAGAACAAAAAAATAACAAAGAAACTAAAATAAGCCTAAACTAGAATATCACAAAAACAATTTAAAGCAAGTATAAATAGAGGCAAACCCAGACCTCACACTGATCAAAGATCAACATACATTAACCCACATTAAGTATCTTTCTGAAACAAAATACAGTTACTAGCCAATTGCCTGCATCAAAAATAACTGGTGCATTAAACATGAATGTTAAATCTACATTCACAGGGACTTGAAGAGCATGCGAAAGAACTCTACAAATGCCTTTTAAAATATCTATTGAGGTGGAGCTCGGTGACAGTAGATTGACAGCATTTCTGTTTTGTTTACTCAGGCAGGCAGTTACTTATGTGCATATTCAAATTATTAGTAGCACAGAGATCAGTAGAAATGGCAGGATAAATACTAAATTGACACTCTGCATGAAAAAAGGCTGCTGACCCCTGACTTATAGCAAAGCTGACAAATAGTGATAATTCACATGAAATGTGCAATGTCTGCTGCCATAGTCAGGGTAGCATACACATTTCAGTTAAAATATCAGCGCATCCATTTCATACAGTAACAAATTTAATAACTGTTGGAAGGACGGAGTGAGGTATGACAGATGGGGGAATCTGCTTTTATCGCTAAAGCACCTGAACACGCTCTAGAATCACGCCCTTTGCGGCCAATGAGGGGATGCGCCGCAGAGCTAACAGTGTTTCGTTTCATGGCAGCCTACCCAAGGTTGAGACTGAGATGGTTGTGTAGCTGGAACCCTAAGGTCTGCTAGATTTCCAGTGAAGGTATTTACACAGTGAAAGATAATTTTTGGCTGTGTATTCCAGCACTTTGGATTGTACTCCTCTGACATGAACAGAGGGGGTACAAAGGAAAATAGCTCAAAGGATAAGGTTTAGGAGAAAATTATCTTTTGGTCTAAGGCTGCATTTGGCACAGTCACTTAAAATCACCAAAGTCTTAAGGGGTGAGGAAAATTTTAAATTTTTAGGAGAGGATATCAACAGACTATAATTGTTCAAAAGGAGCCCCATATATTGTGTCCAGAAACAGAGACAAGTTCCATTTGGATGCACTAGGAACTAGCCTGAGGTGGCAAGTGCCAGCGGATTTGCCAGATTTGAATTGCCAGCGGATTTGCAGTTGTTTGGAAACTAGCCGACTGAATAGTAGCAGTAGCATTTTGTGGCAAACGTTCTGCAGATTGATAGAAACTCGGAGGCCAGGCTCTTCCAACTTACTGGCCGTGGATGCCAAACCTGCCAATGCACCTGCAATACACACCCAGCTGGCAAATTACGTACAGATGGGTGACAACTTGCAGAAAAATCCTGAATAAATGAGTGGAGGAACGTAACAAATGCAGATACTTCCACAGAGGTGTACTGCATGACACAATTAAGCAAATTTCATCCTATGATGCTCTGTTGTATGTATAAAAATACTGAGCAGAGCCAGTTGACCTGGATCAAGATGGCAAGAGGAAATAATCTACGTGACTTTGAGAGTTCAGTGCCCCATCTGCAGAGCTCACAAGGGGTCAGTGAATGGTTTGATGAGTAAACATTGTGAAAACGATTTGAATCAAATGCCATGGCTTTTCGCATTCACCAGATCTCAACCCAATTAAACCCCTGTGAGAGATTTAGGACTGATGTGGTAGACAGCGCTCTCCACCACCACCATCAAAACCCCAAATGAGAGAATATCTTTTGGAAGAATTGTGTTCCATCCCTCTAGTACAGTTCTGGGGACTCCTAGAATCTGTGACACGGTGTATTGAAGCTTTTCTGGCAGCTTGAGGGAACCCAACAACTTACCAAGACACTTTATGTTGGTTTTCCTTTCATTTCAAAGCCATCTGTATGTGAACCACATTTTCTTGGATTAATGGAAAGCCACAAGAATCAATGAAAGACCCATCCACATGCACCCTATCCAGCGTGTGCTTGGTCTGGTCCACTGATGGGAATAGGTAGAGTCTCTGAGGGCAGAACAACAGTCAGTGGGTTTTATTGCACTGAATAAAGATCCAAGTCAGCCTTGCCAAACAGCTTCAATGTGTTGGAGACCACCTCAGGATGTAGGCCATACTCTCAATGGTTGGGCACTTGCATGGATAGAAGATCTTCACCCAGTTTGCAATGATAAGAGAGATACACAGAATCAACCAAAGCAAGCAAAAGGGTGTGGTGCACCAGTTATCAACATGGAATGGGCTCATCAACAGTGAGAGGCACCGGAATTCATCAAAACGCCTGTTTCTGAAAGACAGAGGACATTTTACTTAGGATGGGCTCTGTGGTCTTGGGGACAGATGATGTGAAAATGCCTGAAGGAGCAAAAATATCCCAGCAAACAGGCGTTCGTAACTGACAGTCATGGTCCTCTTTGTCCACAATGACACAATGCAGCATGCAGCCAGACACAACATTGTGTGCAGGGGAACGTTCATCTCCATTATATCTTTTCATACCCACCACTTTTGACCACAAAGTAGTGGTTTGCTAGGAGTTAGATGTTGAGCAGGAGACAGATCACCTCGCTACATATTAGTATCTTTAGACCAGCAGGCAGTAGAAAAATATCCACAGCAATGATACGGCTATTAGAGTGTTATGGACTGAGTTGTCAGTACTCCCAACCTGAAAGGCATGTGTGGTACCACTCGATGTACAGTCAACACGGGGTGCCGCACGCAGTCTGATACCACCACACACCAGATGGCTAAGACTAGTCAGGATAACCAAGAAAAGAATCCCCTCGCCCACCTACATAGAGGATTCCACAGAGAGCCACTCTGACAGCAGTGCTGTTTAGACAGCCAGCCTACTAGCCAGTGCTCCGCCCCCCTGCAGCACTGCAAGCTAAATAACAGGAGGTAACGTGAGTGTGGAAAACGTGCTCCTGTATCTCCAACAAAAAGCCCTCCCACACTTGGGATCTCGGCCGAAGGCTGAGTGGGAACAGTGTGATGGGAGTTGGACACAGCAGCACACTCAGCCAGGCCGTTTAGAGGCGAGGCGTTGAACGTTCAGGCCTGAGGGGAAATGATTATTTAGGAGTTTGTATTCTCCTCCTTTCAAACAAGGTCTGCGCCAGACCACTGTCCTCTACCCTGGACTCCATCTGAGTTGGCAGCAGTGCGGCTTTCCTAAGACTAAGACACAGCAAGCAGTTTGTTTTTAATGACCTGGAAACAGGTGCTTCCCACAGACACAAGCCCTCAATTGCCTTGAATGGTGTGATACTGGAGCAGGTTCCGTGGCTGTCAAGATAAAAGCACACACCCCGTAGTGTGTCATTTCGAATTAATGTCTAAAAAGAAACGGTCACTATAAAGCAATACTAATTGTTAGGTCTTCAGTCTACCATCATAGTAGATGACATTGTTAATAGTGTCTAGGTCATGATGGCATGTTTGACTGGCTGAATAGTGCCGCATGTAATACTCTTATATCTGTTTTTCCACATCAGATTCATGATCTGTAGGCACAAATCTGGGCGTTCCACGAATAGAGTACCTTTTATATCCTCAGGCATTATGTGTACTTTGTGATGTTTTTAATACTGTTCACTACCTCAACTGCTGTCGTTTTGGGGAATAACAACCTGCTGAACGGGAATAAATGATGAACAGTGACATTTATGACATTTACTAGCTTGAGACATCTGCAAAAATGACGTAACATTTATTATTTATGTAAGATACATAGCTCAGAATGGGAACTCACACAACCATTCACTACACTAAAAGCCTCTCTATTCGTGAAATGACAAATTTGATTTATGTCATTGTTGTAACACAAACCATCCATCTAATAAAACATCTATAACCCACCCATGTCTGTTTGTTATGTCATCTTCACTGTGTTGTCCATTCACTGTGCCCAGAACTCACGGTCATTTGACTCACAGGGCCAGACCAGTTCATTCTGTTCACTGCATCTTTACCCGTGTTCGGTGTCCACCCATTGTTCTTACCATTCCATCCCTGTGTTTGAGATGAAGTAAAATGACCTCTGAGTGTCCTTTCACCCTGACACTATCTAACATCTAACCTTCAACCCCTACAGCTGTGTCGTTTCACGGCACCCGTCCCCCACCTGGCAGTCTACTCGGGCCCCCTGTCTTCCCCCCCTTTCCCCCTCTGTCTTCCCCACACCCCCGCCTGCCCCTCACCCATCAGTGTAACTATAGACAGCACACCTGCTTCAGAATGCAGGTGGGAGGAAGGGGGAGGAGGCGGGGAGGGGGGAGAGGCAGACCAAGGGAGCGAGGGAACGGCTGTCTCTTCCCGTTCACGCATGGCGCTTTCATTGGGCCGTCTTTTGAGGCGGGGCTGCAATCCTTCTACGGTATTCGCCAGCCTGTCACCTAAATTTCCTGCCCCCGCTGGGAACAGCAGTCGTGTTCAGCCTATCAGCACAGACCAGATCGGTCAAGCACCGCCCAGATGCATTGCCAAGTGAGTCACAAAGAGTGAACTAGAGATTTTGGTGGGAGATTGGAATATCTGTTGGAATTTATTTGACATATTACTGATAACCTGCAGTTTTATGGGTAATAAAAGACCGAAGTAGACTTCAAAATTGAAGTGTTTTCAAAGGTAATCAGAGTGAAGAAGTGAAAAAGGTGTCCCTCTCAAAATGTAAAAGCAAAAACTACTAATGAAAAAATCTCTCAAGTTGTGCAAACTGTCATTACTACAACCAGATGAAAGCTGAAAATGTTCACATTTAAATGTAAGAAAGACAGTCTTTCATTTGACAGTCTGCACAATTGACAGAACCAATAAACTTGATGTGTTACTGCACATGATTTGTGCTAAATAGATGACATCACCTAAAAATTGGGGATTGGGGATTTGAGACACTTTTTAACTATAACTATACTATTTGCATTCATGCACACTACTCTAACCTTTTATTACTATGGTCAGTGGATAAATGTCTGGTCTTCAGTTCTCTTCCGGTGTGTGTTTACAGAGAACACTATGTACTTTAGATTGACTTACAAAAACATTGCTTTCCATTTTCAAAGTAGCATTGCTTTGTGTTGTAGGATGCTAGAAACCCCCTTTCATAAAACAAATATTATGATTAAGATAATTATGTTGATTCAGTCACATTCAAGAAAAAGGATTATCAATTCCATACTATGCAAAAAATTGGGTAAACTCTGAAGTCTCCAGTGTTGTTCATCTGTGTAGGCTGGCATTGCTTTTGAGCGACCGCTCTAAAGAAGCATGACCATACACACACACAGCTTGTATGTGTGCGTGAACGAAACTGACCCAACCGAATTGTCAGGCTGTCTGCATTTGATCCATCTGAACTCGCAAATACTCATGGGATAGCTCGAGAAGTTTGGCTACGAGACAAACATGAAAAATCTTTAACAAATTCAGACTTTTCCCCAGCCGAGCAAATACCAATTCTACATCTAACACTACAAAAAAAGCTAGTTGCCAGTTAGCTGAGCCAGGGAGGCCAATATAGCCGCTTAACACACTCAATGCAAATTTCTCACTCTAAATGGAAGTTATGTTCTGTACAATGCTACTTATAAATTTTTTGTGCTAAGGCTGTTGTGCTGCATAGCCTCAATGCTCTGGGAGATCACTAGGCATTGTTGGGCACTCCCATTTGCATGGTAATTCAATGAACTTTTTTTGTTAATTTAACATTACATCCCATTTCCATTGAAACTAATTACTGCTGCTAACAGAACAAACCTCCTCACTTGCACTGTTCCATTCAGTAGGTAGGTAATCATGGGAGAGCACGGTGATTTTCATCATTTAGGAAGTAGTATGAGGCCGATGAGATGAATTTTCTAGATAAGTTCCTGCGTACCCTTCCTTGTACCTCAAGACATTATCTGACCTGAGCCAATGCTGTCATCCTTCAATCCCTCATCCTCCTTTCCTCTTTCAACCAGTTTTTTCCAGATTAAGGTAGACATCCCTCCTGAGTGTCGCATCTACCCCATCGACTCAGAAGATGAGGAAGAGAGTGGGGGGGCATCAAAAGGGGGAGGGGGAGACGTAGGAGAAGGGCAGGTGAAGGAGATCATCTGTCCCTGGGAAAGTTTAACGCATCATGAGGGGGCCGGTTAACAACCACACACCGATACGTGCGCACACACACACCGATACGTGCGCACACACACACCGATACGATTCACTAATGCACATACATAAACATGGTAATCCTTACCTTAACCAAACTGAATGTTTTCTCAGATGACGGTCATTAAATTTATACCTCCTGTTTCAGTTTTTAACAAACGTATAGCAGATGCTAATCAAAGCTAGCTAAGCATTGCCAATTGACATCATCAGGGTTTTTGATTCCACAGCGCATGTTTTAATTTTCTTTAGTTAACATCTCTTAACTAGGTAATGCACATATTTATATATCCATTCTACTAAGTAAAACTTTTTGTTTTCTGATGTTAGGAGGTGTATAGTGTATCGCTGCCGTGTTGCTGCTCTGTAAAGTTTTGTGTTTAGCTTCTCTAATGTTTTAAATGGAGTTGTAGTACTCAAATTCAGGAGCTGGATTTTGACTCAAGTCATGAGTTTGACTTAACCAGTGGAGGCTCAGACTAGAACAGTTGTGATTTTGTTCTCAATAATCTGTGTTTTGAATTTTTCAACGTAACAAAGACAGAATGTTAGATTTAGCCTTAAAAATGTAATGATATTTTGCTTGCAAATGGTTTTCCAGCAAGTTTTAGCACTCTCTGTGACTGGGAACTTGACATTAAAGGACACTTTGTACTTGCGTCTTGACATGGACTCTAGGTTTAGTGACTTGCCTACATCACTGGTTTATCTAGACCTCTTGGTAGCCTTTGTCTCTATATTTAGGGGTTGTGATGTTTTTTTCCAGAGTGTCTTTCCAAAGGGACATTGTGTTAATTGTCCCTGTACCTACTATGTTTACAGATGGCTGAATGTGAAACGTGAAATGTTTTGTATGATTTCTACATGCCATGGCTTGTGTAAGTGCCTAAATAAATTACTAAACAACTTTAACAGGATGAAGAGTGAATTAATCCCTGTGTGGAACTAGAAACACTTTCAAGTGTTTGAAAGGGAAATTCTGCTTTGCTGTGTTCTGTATCTGACAGCACAAGTTTTGATTTATTTACAGTTTATTGGGTTTTGATTATATTATTATTAATGTGTATATATTTTGTTTTTCTTTCAAAACCTGGGCATAAGAAAAGTCACTTAATAAATGAAATTAATTATTTGTATTATCATTAGACTGTATGAATGTATGGCATCATACTTTTTTGGGCAGTGACGATGCTATCCACCACTAGGTGGCATTCCCTGCACGTTTCATGGCTGAAGAAATGCTGACATACGTAATTGACGTTTTGTTTTTCTAATGTGACTGACACAAGTGGCAGCCGGTCTCTAAACGCCCAGTAGTGACTATAAAGTGAAGAACAGTAAAGTTCACCATACAAGCAAAAATAACACTAATAGCACATACTGGTATTCACATTCATCAACCATAGACAGCAACAATCAGAAACCTGAAAACTGACCACAGAGCTGTCAGGCAGACCATAGCAGGCAGTGTCTCACACCTTCCCTCATACACATATAATCCCAATCCACCCTAATGCACATGCTCTCTGCCTCAGCTGACCTGGCTGGCAGAAGATAAATGACCACATCAAAAAGCTAATGACATGCCACACTCAGCGGTGACCTCTGCCCTCTTTTTCTTGTGTGATGATTTATGCATACATTTTGTTTGTTTGTGTGTGTGTGTGTGTGTGTGTGAGTATTTGTATTTACATTTTGTGTGTGTGTGTGTGTGTGTGTATGTATATATATATATATATATATATATATATATATATATATATATATATATATATATATATATATATATATATATATATATATATGTATGTATGTATGTATGTATATATGTATATATGTATGTGTGTGTGTATGTGTCTTTGTGTATATAGACACTGTATGTCTGAGTCTCTATATGCGCATATGTGCATTTTAACTCTTGTGTGTGTATACTTGATCGGTGTGTGTGTGTGTCTACATGTTGAGACCTAAATCCTGATCACAGGTCACCTGACATAATGGTGTGTCTCTAGGGGCAAGAAGTTTTCAAGGTGAAACTAATGAATAAGGAGAGTTTTGTATGTGTTTTTAGTAATAGAACTAAAACGATGATTTTTTCATGAACAGCATCTGTGGATAGTTACATTTCTTTGTTCCCTCATCTCTACTCTCTTTCACTTTCACTGTTCTCCTTCACCTATTCTATGTCCTAAGGCAGCATATAAAGCAGGTTAATGACAGCGAGTGAGAGCTGCATGGGGCAGTTGGTCACAACGGTGTCAGGATACCAGGTTGGATGCCATCGAAGAAACAATTGAAAGAACTCAGCTAAGCTAAACCACAGGGAATAGTTACATACCCATCCAAACACATACAAATGCAGGCACAGACAAATTCTCACTCTCTCACACCCACAAACACACAATATCTGTGTCTCTGGAGAATAGTTTTATTTATACCCGGTGGGCTCTGGGATGTCAGCCTCTCTACTCAAGCACAGATCTGGTTATTTAAGTATCTAACGGCTACGTGTTTTTATCTTTTCACTTTTCTTTTTTACTCTGAAGCTATTTTTACTCATTGTGAAAGGCAGAGACAGATCGACAGACGGTCAATGTTCATCTAGGCCAGTGGTTTTCCATTAGAATGTGAGACACATATTTGGGTTGTGGATTTTTTAAATAATATGCATTTGCTTTTTTATATGAATACTGCAGTCAGAATATAACCAAGTAATACTTGTGTCCTCCAGATTTATTGGCACCCTAGGGAAATTTGAAGGCTTTGAAAATGTTTTGTTATTTATCAGCTTAATCTTATACAAAGAAATCATATTAATATATCTTTAAGTGAAAACATTTCAGCAAGTAATAATTATTTTATTCAAAAATAAGTGCCACAATAATTGACAAGCCTGCAGCATTTTGTAATTTTTGCTATAATTCTTTCAATTAGTCTCATTCTCTAAAGATACATTTATTACAAATACAGTTTCAATATATAGTAACATGTATAAGCAACACCAACAGATATATGGGCCTCAAACAAACAAGGGTGCAAAATTAACTATATAAGCTACTATGTGGAATTATTAGACTTTGAGAAAGGTTGGATATGTCCGATGTATTATACTAATTTCCTGGAAATAAATAATAACGTTTGTGATTAGAATATTACGTTGTGACTGGGACAACCTTTGTCGGTTTGGGTTCAGGGGGAAAACCATCTCTGAAACGTTGATCTAGGCTTTAACTCAGCGGGATCCTTCAGCCTCTGTGTCCTTGTCTCATGGTTCTTCGTCTTGAGTACAGGAACCCGCAGTACAGGGGTATCAATGGTCTCTCTCAGTATTCATCTCCATAATCATACAGTCTACAACTGTTTGCTCTTCAAACAGCAGCTCTCTGGCACCTGTGTAAACAGAACCAATAGACTGGCCACCACACAAAAATACACAAACATGTTGTGCTCTAAATGGTTCCACAAACAACAGTTGAACAGTTTTGCTACGGGTCTTCATGCCTCAAAGTCTCTGAATGGTCATCGTTGATTAGTGACTTGGTATCGGGACACAAGATCCTTTGGCTATGAGAGACTTTGATTGAGGGTGAAAGCTGCAAAATGGTCTGAACTCCCCATAAGGTGTCACAGTGGCCACATCCATGTCCACACGTAGTCAAAGTCAGCCCTAGTCTTTGAGAGGGATTACGTGATTGAAAGCATGGCAATATAGTGTGTATACTGGGTGTTTTGTGAAAGCACTTTGTGACAACTGCTTATGTAAAACGGGCTTTATAAAATACCTTGATTGATTATACTGTATATGAATCAATTTATTATCTAATTAAAAGGCATTCATCAATTTTCAGGCAGACATTGTATGGTTTTGCTCATGAGTAATGAGTTTAGTTCATTTCTGACTTATAATACTATTGGAAGTATATAGACATGTTGAGTTCCTGTTTTGATCAGAATGTTTTGAGACAAAGTTTCCTGTATGGAAATGTCAAATAAGCTCATTTATGGAGAAAAAAGATTGCTTGTGAAAATGTGGTCACCAGAGTTGATCAGTTCCAGACAAGTCTAGGAAAAAATGTTCCTCATTGCAAAGCATGGAAGATAATTGGAATTGAAAGGTCTTCGTAATTTATTAACAGACTCAGTTTAAAATGGACTCTAGTGACCACTAGTTTGCCCCAAACCTAGCGGTCACACTTGACAGAAAAGGTCACCTTAACATACTTACAAGTTTCAGATTCATACAGTTTACTGACAATTATCTCTTTGCATAACTAGCCCTTTATGAACTAGCTCTTTTATATATATAACTAGCTCTTTTTAAATTATAGCTAACAGTTAGGTCAGTAATTTACAGTTGAATAGTAAAAAGTAAGTCCTATAAAAATACTAAAATTGAAACATGCCTTGGTGCATAATGGGATTTGTAAATCATGTAGATAGGTAATTGTCCATTACTTGGCATCAGTTGAAATCATTCTGATTAGCTGTAGAAAAAATTTGCTGTTCCTGTAGGATATCCTTTAAGATTTCTTGGTTGCATACTGCAGAGATAACAATGATTGACAAGGAACTAACAAAAGACCAGGAGTGTAATATACAACTATTTCAAAGGCAATACATGTATCATGGAACATGGTGAATACCCTTATTAAAACGTGGAGGCAAAATGGCACCACTAGGACTTTGCAACGGTCAGAACATATCTCTAAAATGTATGACAGGGCAAGGAAAAATCTCTTCAAATCAACTTTCAATAAGCTAACAGCAAACTTGAAGGAGCGGCAGAAGTATCTGACAGGAATTGAACACTCCATATTATAACAATGCCAAGTATTTTCCATAAGTCTGAGCTGTGGGGTAGGTTGGCAAGATGGAAGCAATACTGAAGACAGAACAAAGAACCCCATCAAAATCCATATACAGCTCCGGAAAAACATAAGAGATCACTGCACCTTTTCCTTCCTTTCCAAATAAGTTGGCACGTTTTGAGTGAGGAACAGAAGCGTTCAATTTGCAGTGGACTCTTTAAGTTTAACCCTTCTGTTTCTCACTCACTTTTTGGAAAGGAAAGAAAAAGGTGCAGTGGTCTATAAATGTTTTCCGGAGCTGTATATTTTGCAAGAAGGCACAATCATCTAAAACCGATGTGGGAAAAGATATTATGGCAGATGTTTTTTGGTTTCGTTTCAAATTATCTTTGGGTGCAAACCCAAATGCTATGGGGCTGCCTTATGCTATGGGGCTGCTTCTCTTCAACAGAGACTAGGGCTCTGATCAGAACAGAGGTAACAATGAGTAGTTTCAAATATCAAGACATTGTGGCGCAAACCCTGCTGCCCTCCGCCAGGGTTTAAGAAGAACCCTAAAATGAAAAGTTCTCCACAGAGGAGATCCTCTCACAATTTAACCAAGATTGATTTGAGATAAATTAGCAAAATCTATATTTGCTCTGTTGTTAAAGACCTATCCAAAACAGACTTACTGCTGTAATCCAAACAAAATATGCCTCCCCACTGTATAAGTTTGAACACTAATGCAGAAATGTTCAGAGAAATTATTCATTTGTTTTTCATTTTTATATTGTTGGTTAAAAGATCTTATTAAAGGTGAAAACTGTCTGATATCTGTCTTGATTTTAGCATTTACAGGAACAGAAGATGCAGTTCTTTATGTGCTGTATGGCTAATAACAAGATAAAGGACTTATCAGCAACATTTACTCCCTTGTATGTGGCTAAACTATGTAGTGGCTAAAATGTATACTTTCAAATAAGGGTTACCTTTGACCATGTGGCTAACACTGGTTTTTAATGTGGTTGGTAATTAATGGAGGAGCACCACCATATTTCTCAACACATCAGCTACATCCAGTATCTGTTACCACCAACAACTGGAGCTAATAAATGTGTCACACACTCACACCTCTCTTTCAGGTCTGTTTAAGAGACACACAGGCACACACACACAAATGCAGACACATACAGACACACATAGTGCTATTTTGGAGTAGCGTTGTATTTTTAGAGGACGTTAAGGACCCTGACAAAGTGACTGAGAGGAAAACAGACATGTTTTAGAACAAACACTAACCTTGGCAGACAGGAGAGTTTAAATGTGTGAAATGTCTGCCTTCTGGAATGAGCATGCGATGTAGAGAGAGGGTCAGTGAGAAGAGAGAGAAGCAGGATGTTTGGGTGTTGTTTCAGTAGAAGTTATAGAGGAGAGACGAGAAGCAGTCTAAGCATATTGTATGTGGTTCATGCGCGCACACGCACAGACACACAGACACACAGACACACAGACACACATACATACAAACACAAGACAACTGGCTTGTTTAAAAACACCCATTAGTCACTCTGAAACCAATTACTGAGAGATAAGTGAGTCTATGGGCTTTCTAGGATGGCAGGACTCTTTAAAAGAAGGACGCACACACCCACAAACACACTGGTAATCACTGTCAAATATATCTGTCGGTTAGGTGAAAGTTAGCCAAATGATTCAGTACTTTGTCTGCTTTAGTCACAATGTCTCAACCTCCTATTTGTCTTCCTGTCAATACCAATAGACTGGTCCCTATGTCTTCACTGTTAATATGCTGTCAAGGAAAGAGGGGAGGCAGGTAATGGAGAGAAAAAGAGACAGGGATGACAAGCAGGGAAAGAGATGAGGGTGTAAAGAAGGAGTGACTGGGAGAGAAGAGGGTGAGTGAGAAAGAGAGAATGCTTGGGAGTAAGAGACACTGTTGTTGATAGGATCCTTTGCCCTATAGGACCATCAGAACGACACACAGATGATCATGATGATTTAAAATGAACTGTTTACAGAAAGAGGATACTGAAATGTGATGAGGTAAATGGGAAGAATTAATGTTGCGAGGAGAGAAAGTGAAAGGGGGAAAAGGAGTAGAGAGAGAAAAAGAGAGAAATGGAGAGATAGAGAGAGGGAGGGAGAATAAATCCTTACACGACCGTGATGAGGACTCATATCCCCTTCTGTGATGGGGAGAGAAAAAAATAGAGAGCGTGATAGAGAGAGGAAAGCAGGATTACACCCCAACAGTGTCGGCAGATGAGCGGAGCCAGCCGGAAAACTCCAGGAAAAATCTGGGACTGTGTGTGAGAGCAACAGGAGAGGACCTGCTGCTACATACAGCTCCGACACGCCAGACCTCCATGTCCATCTGTTCATCTGTCCGTCTTCTGGAGCCATTCCATATTGGAACTTCCTCTGAACTCTACTGAACACATCACATCTGAGGGACACTCATCAGAATACTGGGAATCACATCGGAATACTCACCACACTCCACAAAGAGAAAACAAGGAATATTTAGCTCAAGGAGATAAACTTACTTCACGCACAAAAACACTACATACTCCAGAGAAGAAAACACTACTGACTGCACTTTACAGAGGGACTACAACATGCAGAACACAGTGGAATACTGATCACAATCTCTAGGGACAAACAGGAGTGGAGGAATATACCGGGAAGAAAAAGGACATATATATATATTTTCTTCGGATGAACTGAATAACAACCTATCCAGACAGAAAGGACCCGTATGTCATTCCTGGAGGTGACTAAGGTGGGGATCAGCACAATCCTTTAACTTTTTTCTAAAACATTTTACCTTGTTTTGTTTCCTCCGCTAAGTGGACTTTTCATCGCTGTTCTCTTGTTATCAAGCCAGCAGGGAGCAAGGGAGACAGACAGACTGACAGAGAGCTAAAAGACAAGTTCACACAGACACACACACATTCGCACCCGCACCCACACCCACACACACACCCACACCCACACACACACCCACACCCACACACACTAACACAGCGGGCTGCTTGCCTCTGCCTGTCACACCTCTCCCCAGCGTATCGCTCCTGTCAGGATAAGTGTGTAGACAGCGTTCCTCTCCTCTGCCATATCTTTTTTCTCCGTCTATCCATCCGCCCTCTCATTTTAACTGTCCTCACTTCAGTCTCATTCATTAACACTAGCTATGGTCCACTTTCACGTCATCTGACACAGCTACACAGTACGTGAACATACACTGAAACACAGAGGCACACTAACACTCACACACAATCCACATTCTGAAACTCTCCCGTTATGATGCGGTCTCCTTCAAGTGAGCATGTCACCGACTCATACAAACTTTCCCACACATTCGCACACGGTTTGAGCACCGACCCCTACAGGTGCTGAAACAATATAGCCGGACATGAGAGAAAGGCAAAAGTAGGGAGAGACCATAAGGCGAGAAAGAGGGAAGAAGAGAAGAAAAGAACTGTATGCACCTGCAGAAAAATGAAACACTGGAAGAGAAGGTTGATTGGAGACAGTGGGCACAGGTAATACTTAAAAATAAGCATGTGAGAGAGATGTGGGTCAACTAATGTAGAATGAATGTTCCTGCCAAAAAGCAACTATGAGGGAAAGAGGATTGAGAGAAATGAGGGTGAGATAGAAAATAGGGGTATATATATTCTGTGAGTGAAAGACAGCTGACAAACACAAGTAGAAATGACAGGTTCATATGATCAGATATTTCAGAAAAGGTGTTGGAGCTTAAATTGTTGAGTGTCTTGGTTGTTGTCTCTCAGCCTTTGTCTCTTTCTTATCTGTCTCTGTGTGTAGTCATTACTTTGTAGAGCAGGTCAACTGTAAAACTAATCACATACTATTTGACAGGAAGCATTGATGCGTAATTTCAAATATGTTGATCTGTTTAAATTCAAAAGGTTTATCTATCATTTGTAATAACAAGTTATGGCAATGAAATGCTTGGTTGCGTATGGTAGCCAATTGGAGAGTACTGTTGTAAGAGATATTTATATATATTTGAGAGCGATCCAAGTTAAATATTGTGCAGGACACCAACTTAAAGAGAACTGAGTGGTTCCTTACTGTTGCATAATAACAACGCTCCTCTTTCCATCTACATATGTACATGAAAACATTTGTTGTAACAAGTATTTTAAAAAGAAGTCAAACCTTGATGTCTCTGAGGAATATGGTATCTATAAGACTGCTCTAGAGATTGCTCTAGAGTACAATATATGAAAGGCTGTGCTGTGTTGGCTATATGGGATTTGAGTGTACTGACATTATAGTTGCATATGAAATACTAATTTTGGATATAACTATTGACAATGAAGAAATATAAGAAACATTTGACGAATGTGTCTGTATTACTCCTTTGGGGAGAATTTATACCGCCAAAAATGTGAACTTCTAAATATTGGAGAAATAAATATTATATTATTTAAGTCTGAGTTTATAGACTATTAGGTCAAGACATGCCAATTTGACTAAATGCTTGCCTGAACAAACATTTTCCATTAATGTCAGAAAGGATGATTGAAATTACACATTTCTTGTTATTTTTAATGTTTTTAAATGTATTTGTACTTTTACCTGACTTTTTAATCTAATTTGGTGACATCCAATTGGGACTCAGTGCACTTGATATAGTGGATGTCAGAATGTGTCTTCCGAAGCACATTTGATACCATTCTGGATGTTGTCAAATTTCTTGCTCTACCAGGAAGGTTAGACCAAAATCCTTATGTGCCGGAATGAACGCATTCTCCAGCCATCTGGAAAATAGTGCATGAATCTGCAGTGACTGCTTGACCATGTCTGCATGCATTAGAGTGGCTTTTAAAACTATTCACCCAGTTGGAATTTTCCAACATTAACTGTGTTTTCTAACAAAAGTTTTCCAACTGATCCACAAAAAAGTCCATCACGTCAAAGAGAAATATAAAATCCACAATTAACTACAGAACAGAAAATAATTGATTGCACAAGTATTTACCCCCTTGAGTCAATATTTGTCATCTTTGGCAGCAATTAAAGCCATGTGTATACTTGGCAAAATTTTTATTAGCGTTACACATCTTAATATAACAGATCTTGCCCATACTTCTTTGCAAAATTGCTCAAGTTCTGTGAAGTTGGAAGGGGGCCATTTTTTCAATTCTCAGTTGGATTGAGGATTTGAATGGAAGTGATCTTATACCCTACCCCTGGTTAGTGTTTTTGAAGAACCTTTCTATATTTGCTTCATATTTTCCTTCATCGTCTTCAATGTAGTTTTTGTTAGTTAGCTAATCAACTGTAGGAACTTGCAAAAACCTAAAACCATGTGAAACACCTTGATTGCACACAGGTGTACTCCATAGAACATATGGAGTCTACAGACAATTTGTTGCACAAAAGCTCATTCAAGCCTGTCAATGCAATTAGGGTCAATACTTAGGCAATCCATTATTTTATGTTTTATATTGACAATTAATTAAGAACAATTTGCTGATTTCATTTTTCAAGCTGACACGTTACATTTTTTTGTTGATTAGTGGCGAAACCACCTGCTTGAATCTGTTTTTGATTTCTTATAGTAACACAGTGAAATATGGGAACATCCAAGCGGGTGAATACATTAGAGAGCCACTAAAATGATTTGCTGCCATATGATTGGCGGTTTGGCTCTTTGCATTAATGAGCTGTTGTACCTAATAAAGTTGCCACTGAATGTATATTTCCATGATAATCTTAATTAGAACACATCATTTTCGAAATATCAAACACTGATCAAGTAACTCTAATTATAAAACGAGTTCTAATTATAAAACGAGATATCTGCTATCAGGTTTTAAAGCTTTGACAATTCCTTGTTAACAGCACTGTCAGAAGTTGGTTAATCACTCAGTGAAGTAGTATGTGACAAAGGCATTAATATGCCAACTTTGAGCTGCCTGAAGAAAGTAAAAACTTGGTAGAGAATATCTCTCACCTCAAGTCTGTACACCAATTTTCCAATATGTTTGTATATTTTTTGTGTTTGCTAACTTATCTGAGTAATCTCTTCCGTTATGTAATAAGTGCTTTTTCCTCCCGATAGTGATAGCTAGCTAAAATAAATATGTGTTGGTAGCGAATGCCGACGTAAAATAACCTGGTTCATAATCAAAACTTAAATTAAGCATTTATAATAAAAAGATACAATTATTATTCCCGCAAAACAACAACATTGTCACAAATGCAGGACTGATAACATGCTATTTGAATAAAATAACTCACCCAGCTATCATAATAAATACTTGTGGAAAATACTTCAGTTTTCCCGCCAAATAGATGTAAAGACCCATGACCTTGTATATCCAAAACAGACTTCAATGAAGGATAAAAAAGCAGAGTTAGTCTGCAGAACAACTGTCTTCCCAACCTCAGACACTCAATTTTATACTGTACCATCTTACATGACATTACCTGGCCATCCTTCTATGCTAATCCCTTGGACGGATCTTCTCTGATCCACCACCATTATTTCTCATCTTTCTGGAATCCACCTAATAAACCATTGCTGTTAAATATTGGTGGCGCAGGTCCTGAAAACCCCATAAAAATAAGGCAGATGCTATTGGCACCCAGGTGTCCGTAGCCAACAGTGATATTTGCACCCAGGGTGGAATAGCCCATGTATCTATTTAACACATGTAAGTCGCATGTTGGCAAACTTGTAAACTGACTTGTGAGTCTTAAATTGCTGTCCCAGTCACCAGTGTCTAGATTGTAGAACACAAACCAATCTCAAAACACTTCCATTTGGTCTTGCATCCTTAACATCTCATCTCCATAACCTACATTGGAGGACAGCCGTGGGACGAACAACAAACAATGTGAGTCCTTCCTACAAGCCATGAAACATGATTGACTGAAACCTAAACATGATATGATTTACAAACTGGAACATGAGGTATTTCTTTTTCAGGTTGTTCAGTCACATGATCTGTCTAGGAAACCTTGAGCTAGGGAGTGTTGAAGGGAAGCAGAATAAGATAAAGAAATGTGTTTGCACCTCAACAGTGGTAACTCCCTCATTCTGCTTCCTAATTGGCATATTTCGCTCTCCACCTGATAGCTGAGCTGTGGTGAGCGTTCTGGCACAAATTCGTTGCTGTGCATTACCCAGGTGGGTGCTACACATTAGTCATGGTGATACATGAGACGAGGTTCTCCCTTACTAGGTAAAGAGCTTAGTGTACCTCAGTTGGTAGAAATGAGATATAATAATAATCTAGAGAAACTCCTATAAAATAATGTGAGGTTAGTGGAAAACCTGCATTTTTTTATATGACATGCCGCAGACGGTCAAGAAATATTTAACGATTTTTTGAATGCTTCAGAGGTTGGAGTCTGTTTGATTGAGTTTGTGGACAGGTGTCTTTTATACAGGTAATGAGTTCAAACAGTTGCAGTGAATACAGGTAATGAGTGGAGAACAGGAGGGCTTCTTAAAGGAAAACACACAGGTCTGTGAGAGCCGGAATTCTTACTGGTTGGTAGGTGATCAAATACTTATATCATGCAATAAAATGCAAATTAATTATAAAAAAATCATACAATGTGATTTTCTGGATTTTTGTTTTAGATTCCGTCTCTCACATTTGAAGTGTACCTATGATAAAAATGCAGACCTCTACATGCTTTGTAAGTAGGAAAACCTACGGAAATCAGCAGGTATGAAATATCAGTGTATCAGTGTATGAAATACTTGTTCTCCCCACTGTAGTTTATACAATGTTTTTCACACGGGAGGGTTTCTCTATCAGGTTTCTTGACGAAAAGGTGACACTATGTTGCTATGTGGCTGAACTGGGACATATCACTGTATGATTACATTTTAACCCACCATTAATATTATACTCTGATCATTTCATTGTCAGCGGGTAAATGTACAAAATTTACCCTAGGGGATCGAATACTTTTTCCCCTCAATGTATGTTTGCATACACACTTACACATTTTTGTTCTTCACATTTTGCCATGAAAATTTATTGGGACCCCCAGAGTGTTAGACCACTCTGCATTGGAATTTGTTGATAATGTAGCAAAGTTCGTTATTCCCACCTATGTACATATTGATGCAATACGTTTTGATGCACATTTTTATAAATATTTATATACAAGAAATAATATAAATTGGCCCCCTTCATGCAAAATAATATTTTTCTATTTGATTACATTTTCATGAACTAAATGAACTTACCAGTAACCCCCTGCCCAAATTAAAACATTCCCCGTATCTAGCTCAAATGTTTACATTACTTGTTAATATACAGAATATTAATGTTCACAACAGGTGGGGAGCTTTTTTGGGACAATACCTGCATTGTGTCAGTCTGTTGTCAGTCTAAGTAATGTTGTCAGTCTGGGTACAAGCAATGGTGAAAGGTGACCTGAGACTGAGGGGGTGGTTACAAATTATGCTAATATGTATGCAAAATACTGTTTTACATAAATAATTCAGTAAGTAAAATTGAAAACATGTATATGTAAAAGTGTGTGGTTATACATGGCACATTTTATTTAAAAGAAAAACATTGAACTATTAAAAAAAAATTGTGCCCTAAAATACTGCAGGGCCACTGTTGCCTTTTTTCCTGTATCACTGTCCAAATACATTTGGATTTCCATGATTTCTTACAGATCCATAGCACTAGTGAGTACTTGTTTTAATAAGATGGGCTAATAATAATTGAAATACTGTTGATGCATTTTCATATTTCTAAACTGCACCTTGTGTATATTTTTCTAATTCAAGTTAAGACCCTGACAATGTTCCTAATATAAACATCTAACAGTCTGCATATAGGAAAAAGCGGCTCTGGTCTTTATCCCTCATTACTGAGCCTCCAGCCATCTGGACAGAATCTCCATGACGATGGAGATCTTATTTTAATAACACTGCATTACAGATGTCCACTACCAGTGTGTGTATGATTGTTTCTGTGTGTGTGTGTGTGTGTGTGTGTGTGTGTGTGTGTGTGTGAATGGACATCGTATATAATAGTACTCTAATAATACTCTAACATAATTGGTTTCAAAATTAGAATATTTTTATGATGAGATTATTGTTCTTACCAGATGGCTTTCAGTTGAGTGCTTGGCTGTGCTTTGTAGAGATTACACTGTAAAAAAGACTTTAAAAAGTAAATTTTGGGATGGAAAAACACTTTCAGTGTGAACTTAAATGAATCAATTCCTAAATATACATGAACTGTGCAGTTTTATAACCTGAATTGTTATCAGCAGCACAAGCATATTCACACTGTTTTGTGTGTCCTGGGAAATGTGAGATGTAACACAGGTCAACAGTACAGTTACCTGTGGTAAAAACATTACCCGAAACACTGAAATTAGACTTATTAATATTTAGATGATCAAGAGTTGTGGCAGTTTGGCAAAGTGTTGAAGGAAAAATAGGGTGTATTACCCTGAGAAAAGTTTTCCCCTAGTTTATTGCAAGAGTGTTACCCTAATATGTAATATATATTCGCTGTGAATGTATGTGGAAATGAAATGTGTTTATGAATATCAGGTTTGGGACATAGCTAAAGATTAGCCGAAAAGGAATGACAAAAAGATTCATGAAGAAATGTGTGGAATTGCAGGATTCATTTGCTTAAAGAAGCATAATGAATCTGTACTCAAGCACTTTCTTGAATTCAGCATGCCATCTGACAATTTTCTTTTCTGGACAGGCTGTGGGTGGGGCTAACAGGGAGGGCATAATAAGTAGACAAGAGCCAGCTGTTCCCTCTGTCGTGTAAGCATGCCGGAGATTATGGAGGATCCGTGACCTCATGTGGGAAACCATATTCACTTAAGAGAGCACTGTCATTATACATTTCTTCATTGGTTTTATTTTGTGAGCTGTCTGGATGTTAGAGTACAAAACATCTTTCCTGAAGGAGGCCTGAAGGAGGCTGAATTTGAAGAAAACTTGCAGAACTTGAAAATCAACTATATATGTTTTAACACTGTTTACCTGGTCACTAATATGCCCCACTATTGAGCAAACTTTGGCAGCATGTTCCTCCCCCAAACACACCAGTATACAATATGATATACAGGACAATGCCAACATATTAAACAATAATATCTTAATTGTTCAAAACATTTCAGGAATTAATCAGAGTTTGTCATTGCGGCCTAAAATTACCGTTTGTTTGTTTTACTCTCTGTTAAATATCCTCACTGACGAAAAACAAAGATGAATCTTTTCCCTGACATTTATTTTTATTTTTAGGTCAATATGTGGCATAGACGTGTTATGGCTTGTTATGGTCTTTGAACATATCCAGTTCATCATGTACAGAGTAAAATTTTTCACTGTGTTGAATTATGTGAAAAAAGATTAATATACTATTTTGCAGCTTGACAGTTAGCCATTTGATTGTAGTATTTAATTTTATGGAGGACTTCTCACAACCACATTGCAAGACCATTTTGGCTGCCTTATGGTTTGCAATCTGCAATCTCTTTATCTCACCAATATTTGCATCACCCCAGATGACATAACAGTAGTTCATTTGACTATGGATTGACTGCTAATGATTACGTGAAAGGTCTGTTTCAACATTTGCTCTGGCATATATTTAGCAATTCTTCTGATTATACAGAAATGTTATTATTTCTGAAATCATACATTTGAGATCATACATTGTTTCAAAAAGTACACGTAATAGTCGTGACTCTTAAACTTACTTTGTAGTCTTGAGTTTCACGTATTGTATTTTGGCAATTATACTTCTGTCCAAAAGTTTGGAATAGTAAAGATGCAAAACAGCCATTGCCTAAAGTAAGATCAACAATCTTTTTTTTACGTGTTCTGGAATCTTCCCTATCTTAGAAGACGACTAACAAAATTTGGATAGTCATGCATTTATACCGTAGTGAAACAGGAGGCAATGGATGACCACATAAAATTACTCTTGAGAACGTAATAATTATTTCAATGGGTAGACAATTCTACTGGCTTTGGTTCATAACAATTTCTTGATTTGCCAATAATAGTAATAGTTGTTTTGTGTGAAAGATATATAGATTTTTTGATTATGAATTCGTTTTTTCTTGTAATATCTTTACCATAACCAAATATAAGAGTTCTCTTGTGTTTTAAGTGTAAGATTAAGCCTTTATTGCTAATATTACCAAGGTTTCAATAATTGTGGAGGGCAATATGCATGAGTTGGTTGATTAATCATTTCCTATACAAACATAACATACTCATACGCAGAAATCGTGGGGGGAGATGAGGGACACACAACGCCCACATGCTGGGGAAAACTATGATTTGTCCCTCCCAATATATCTTTGTTAGCATAACTATGTAATTTCTATACTATTAACATGACGCACTGAATGCACCGATCAACAATCATCAATGTTTAATAGCACGTTTTTAAGCTTCAAAAGATTGCGACCACCATTCGCCTCACAATGGTTTGATCCACTGCCCTGAGCGGCACCTTGTTCAGGTAAAGTGCCTGTATGGGTGTGAATTTGACAGTCTGTCTGGTAGCTGACTTTCAGTAAGTAGTTAACATATAGATGTGTTATACATTTCTTTACTTCTAACACTCAATACAATAAAACACATAACAGTCTTTATTTTTACTACATTGAATTACAGTTCACGCTTTATGTTAGCTAGCGGTTAGCTGATTTTTGCTAGCTAGTTACAGTAAAATCAACCAGTGTTTGCAGTTGTCTTAATGTTAATGAGAGAAGTTTGGCTTATTTTGAGTTAATGAGAGAAGTTTATAATGCAGGCAAGGTGTTCCTTAACAGGCAAGGTGATCGTGTTCGTGTCTACTCAATGCACGTAGTTATTGTGAGATTAATCCAATACATTTGTTTTATGTTGGTAGGGTTCACACAATTGCTGAATTTGCAGAGCTATGGTAGTTAGCCAACCAATGGCGCAGAATTAAACAGTATTACTGCGCTACACTTGGTGTACCCCTCAATAACTGCTCTTTAGAAAATGTCATGTAATTGTTCTCTCCAAAGTTGATATCAGAACATACTGGTTCATTTTTAAAAATGAATCCAATCTGTTGGTAGTTGGATTTATTCCACCCGTTATGGAGATTGCTGTTCCAGTTTATATGATTTATGTAGTCTGAATAATCCAAATCCTTCCAACAGTCATTCTGAATGCAGGTTGTGGTCAGTTGCTGGATATTGGAAATCTGAAATATGAATTACGTATTACTTTGCAAACAAGCATTGAAGTTGATAAAACATATTGTAATGAAACCAGCAATGAAAGGATTGTGAGTTTATTCAACAAAATGGTATTGTTTTGTCAAACAGCAGTGATAGGATTGCCATACAACTGTATGTTGATTCCACATATTAACTTTTTCATGAGGAAATACCAAATTATATAGACAGGGACCCTGACCATTATTATGATTTCCATCATCTCTATTCCCCATTTTTCTCTACTGCAGTGTATTTAAAAAAGTACAAAATAATAAATGAAAATATTTTTTCCCCAAATACTAAGACACACGGAATATTTCCAGGTCCTCAAAATCATTCCCCATTGTAGGTTATGACATTTTATGCTAAATTAAAACCACTGTTTGCAATGGGGTTCACATCCTGAGACTGAGATGTCAAAAATAATCAGCTGTAACCTGTAAAATTACATATACTGAAATCATCACTATTGTCTAATGAACCTATGAGAAGTAATACACCCAGCCAGACATCTGAAAACACTGGGCATTCAGTGCTTGTAAAAGACTGCATAACAAAACCAATAAATGGTTAAATGCAACTGGTTTATTGTTTTTTAATCACTTAAAAATTACGCTGAAAATACCAATGAAATACCAACCTTTAACTGAGGTAAAATAGTGAAAAGAAAAAATAAGTAGTTAACAAATAAATATCTTCTCTTTGAAAACGTGTCACAATTTTTGGCACTCCAGATCCTTCTGTCCTGGTACATGGACTCCCCTTGTATGTAGATTTATGTCAGGGGACTGGGATTACCTCTGCAAAAGCTTGATTCTGTGGTCATTTCTGTGAGGATCTGGACGAATACTTTGGGTCATTGTCCAGCTGGAAGATTTAACAATGACCCAGTTTTAGATTTTGTTCTCAAATGTTCTGGTACCTGATAGAGTCCATGATGCCATCTATCCTAACTACATTTCCAGGGCCTTTGAAAACAAAACAGACCCACATCACATGTCCACTCTATTGCCGCATTTCCACTGGTGCCAAACACTGGTGTTTTACCCTTAAATCCAGACCTTTTTCTGCTTACACTGACACGGGCCTGTGCCAGTCGGCCACTAGGCCATGTCCGAGTGACCCAGCTCTCCCCTGTGCCAAGCCCCGGACATTAGGATTTAGAGCGAGGTTGGCGGATTGACGCGTGACGCCATGTTGTTCAGTTCGAATGGCGATGTGTATCGTTTGATTTAGAATTCCCGTAAAGGTTTTCCTTCAATCCAACAAACAGATCCCTGATAAAATTTTGAAAATAAAGCAATAGTACAGGGCAGCAAAGACTCACAATGGAAAGAGTAGGGACGACCGAAGGTGGTATCATACCATTGACACAATAGAAAACGCTGCATGTTGTGCTATTCAAATAGCAATGTGTATCATTTGCTTAGTCTTTAGGCTTCTTGTAATGGTTTTCATCTGATCTAACAAAAGGATCCCGGATAAATGAAAGAAAATGAAGAAACAGTACAGGCAAGCAAAGACTCAGAAGAGTTGGAACGACCAAATGATACAACATAAACTTAGCTCAGAATTCTCCCAAATCCTTTTATTAAAGGTAAATAGTTTAGGCAAATACTTATCAAATAATGAATACACTGGCTTATAGTTACGATTGTAGGTGGAGAAGAAGCCGGTGGCAGGATTTTGAGGAAGACATTTGTTTTATTACTTCTGTTCAAAGGTTGTATTGTAAAGAAACAGTGCGTGGCATTATTGTTTGTTTTATTTTAGTACCAGAAAAATATCGCCTTTTATTTTTCGTATCCGAAAAACGAAATTGCGTTGATTTAAGGAGCTCCCTCCCCTCCCGAGCCTCTCCTTAATCCTTGGTACCAAATGTATAGTGGAAACAGGAAAGTCTGGAGCCAACATTAGCATAAATCACCGGTGTCACCCTGGTGCCAGAGTAAAGCACCAGTGGAAACGCGGCATACATATCTTTACTGTAGAGAGATCATGCACCATAGAACGCCTTTCCAATCAAAGTTTCAATTATGCTTTTGAACATTCTAAGCTCTGATATTTATGTTGATGAGAGTCAAAGCTTTCATCTGGAAAGTTGTTAATATAGCTTGTTGCAGTGGAGGGGCATCTAATTTAAGTTTGGTAGTATACACTTTGAGATTCCAATATTTAACCAGCTTCTGGAATTCTTCAATTTGGGTGAAATATTGTACATCTTTAAACATTCTGCTCACTGTGTGGGAAAAATTCACTTTTCCAGTCTTATACATCACAGCTCCAGTTGACTTCAACATCCGGATTATTGCATTAAAGTGGAGATGTGTTATTCTAGGATTTTAGCTACTTTCTTTTTACAGCTCTATCCGCAACCTTTTGTGTCATTACATTGGTGTTTTATCTGTCCGTGTTGTGTCACTTCATATTTCTACCCATTTTAAAGAAGTAATGTATGACTTGTATGACTCATTAGGATTAAAAAATCCTAATGACTAAAATAAATATAAAATATATTTAAAAGAAATATGTATGTCGTATGTGAAGATATTCTTATTAGATATGGATCGTAAGAATTCAGGGGTGCCTATAATCTTGAACCACATTTCCCTGAGAATTGATTATGAATACATTTTTTCTTTGGACCATTTTACTTGGATTTCTGTAATTGAGCTCAAAATCAACAATGCAGTTTTTTCCTAGCTTTGCTTGCCAGTCTCTACCAAAGGTGCCAATAATTGTGGGAGGTAATATATATATATATATA
>JACXGJ010003936.1:0-49532 GCA_016801105.1 Esox niger
ACCAAAATAAACCACACCACTGTGGTAAAACACTCAACATAAATAGGTTCCCCAATTGGAGGCAATAACGAACACCTGCCTCCAATTGGGGAAACCAAAGCACATAGAGGTGGCTAGAGCCACCTCTTTTGGCCATGTCCTGACTATGACCCCAGCCAGCGCAAAGATGGCTAGGGGCATAGCCAGGACATGACAGCATCGGCTGGACTGGATTGCTCTTTGACCCACCTTCCGGCTCTTTCCGACTCCATTCTGTCTCGACCAGAATGAGGCACTGCGCTGATTTCTGTATTTTTTTCCAGGGATTTAAAACCAGAGAACATCCTTCTGGATCACAATGGTAGGACTCTTTAATTAAATCACAGTCTATGGCTGCTTCCAGCCTGGATTACAGATCTTTATTTTTGGCATTGAGGTACTGCAGGATTTAGTTTCCTGGGAGGGTTGGTCGATAAGATAGTGGGTAACATTGTGTGAACCAGGTTCTATTTTAAGATACCCAGATTAGACCTGCTCTAAGTTTGGCAGCACATTAAGGAAATATAAGTCACATGTTAATGACACCAGGCATACAAATTAATATCATTGGATACGCAATTTACACAACAGTTCAAACTGCCAGGATATCCTATCAGTGTAATCTGCCAAAACCGGTTGTAATTGTGTGTAATGTCAGATTGAACTCCATGTCTTTGTAGGTCTGTCCTGATAGAAAATTGTGTAATATTTGAAAAGACTGAATCACTTTTGCCTTCCCTATACTGTCTAAACGAATGCTCCACAAATTCCCTCACTATTCCTCTCATTCTGTCCCAGGGCACATCCGCATCTCTGACCTGGGCCTGGCAGTAATGCTGTCTGAGGGGAGTCTGGTTCGAGGCAGGGCTGGCACTCTGGGGTACATGGGTATGTTGTTCCAACTGACTGCACACTTACAGCTCCGGAAAAACTTAAGAGACCACTGCTCCTTTTTCTTTTCTTTCCAAAAAAGTCGAAAAGGAAGGTTTTGAGTGAGGAACAGAAGTGTTAGAATTAAGAGACCACTGCAAACTGAACAGTTCTGTTCCTCGCTCGAAACATTTCTTTTCGACTTCTTTGGAAAGGAAAGAAAAAGCTGCAGTGGACTCTTCATTTTTCTGGAGCTGTATATGGAGACGTCAGAAGTAAGTATGCAAGATAAGATTTTGAGAAATGTTATCATGAAAAATAGATTTTCATTCAGTGAGCATTTCAATAAGTAGTAAAGTAGTAACATTGAGCGGACTTTCTCCTTCTTTTTCCATTAGCTCCAGAGGTTATTGGCCACAAATACTACGGTAGGAGCCCTGATTGGTGGGGCCTAGGCTGCCTCGTGTATGAAATGACTGCAGGAAAGCCTCCATTCAAGGGACATGGTGAGCGATTAACCGAAAATGAGATGGAGAGAAGGATACAGGAAACAGAAGAGGAGTATGGGAAGATATTCACCAACGAGGCGAAAGACTTCTGTCGCTCTGTAAGATTATTCATTAGATCGGATTTGATGTGAACCCAACCTGGCCACAGACCCATTAAGTTCTCCATGGCAACAGCATGAATGGTTGCCTCCCACTTTCTCCATCCTTCCCTCTTTCATTCTCTGCTCTCTTCCTCTCTACTGCTCTATCTCTCTCCTGCTTTTTCTATCTCAGCTGTTAACCAAAGACCCAGCACAGAGGCTGGGGTGTCAGCAAAGTGGTGTGGAAGGTGTTATGTCCCATCCATTCTTTGCAAGCATCAACTTCAGGCGGCTGGAGGCTGGAGTCATTGAAGCACCCTTCAAACCTGATGTAAATACCCTAACCTTTAACCCTTCATTCTAACTCTTACCCTTTGTGTGGAAGATGCAGTAAGGTCCTGTAAGTGTATGACAGCTATTTTGGCTCTGTACTCAAGCATCTTTTATATTTGAAACGATACAGTGACTATGAGGTATTCCTGGGACATTTTGGTTGTGTTTCTACTTGTGACCAAATCCTAATTAATATTAAATAGTTTATTGTGTCATTTTGGCTTATGGTCTTACAGTATTTGTAACAAAAAACGAAGATGCTCAGGTGGCTTCACAAGCTAACATTGGTATTGTTGTTGAAGTCAGTGTTTCCCAACCTTGAGGCCACACACCCCTGAAAAGAATATTTTTTATAAATAGAAATACTGTATACATTCTTTTTTAGCTTTTTAAAATGGGATGTCATGAGTAATTGCATTTTTTATTTTAATCTTACTAACATAATAGACCCTCTTATAAAAAACGGACATTATGAGGAGACATCCCTAATTTGTTCCCACCTTGTGGAAGTCATCTGAATTACATCTTACAGTATCATCAGGTCTCATTTTAGACAACTGTCCTCTTATAGCCCACTTGCTTTATTCATTTTCAGCTTTAAAAATTATATTTTCAAAATATAAAAAAGCGATTTAGATGCCACAATGATTCCCGACAATATTTATATTTTGTTTTCTGTTTGGAACAGAAAGTTCAAGAGTTAATTGAATGTCAGCAGGTAGGAAATGGCTGAGGGATTCTGCTGGTCTGTCTGATTTTGTTTGTTTGTGGAGAGATTATCATGTGTCTTAGCGATGTCAGTGGACATGGATGGGGCAGCCATGAGAAATTCTTCATCCTAAAATGACTTCTGTATGCTCTGAAAATAATTTCTGTTGAATAAATGTGAAACACTATCATTGACGGTCTTGGGCCAATGTGCACCTGAATGTACATTACTGTATATTTTCAACTTACAATATCGATTCAACAGGATACTTGAACAATCGGGAACACATCCCTCCACCTGTTTTCACCTCCGTCCTTTCTACTCCCCAGCCCAGGGCAGTGTACTGCCAGGATGTTCAGGACATCGATGAGTTCTCCACAGTAAAAGGTGTTATGTTGGAAAAGACAGACAAGGACTTCTACATGAAGTTCAACACAGGCCGTGTTGCCATACCCTGGCAGACTGAGGTAACCACAACAAGCAACTTAAACTAATAACTGTACTGAACTCAGTGGCAGTCTGAACATTAGGTTAGAGAACAGTTAGGGCATTTGCTAATTAACATCATTCCCCCTCTCTATAGATGATAGAAATGGGTTGTTTCAAGGAGCTAAATGTTTTCGGGCCTCAGGGTTCTAGACCGCCTGACCTGGACTGGACCCAGAACCCTTCTCCCGACAGCCCCAAGCCCACACGCAACCTTCTGAGCCGTATATTCCGCAGACACGTAGGGCACGCATGAACGCACGCACACGGGCTTCCTGATCAACCACTGACACCACTGTGAATTCTGTTGGAAATGAGAACATTACCCACAGTGACACAGATATCACTTTCTGTACCGTTTGCAGCACCCTGAGGATGCAGTCAGCTACAGGCCAATCCTCGATGCCACTTCCATTGAGCCAGATGGCCAGATACGCACCACACTCTAACAGCGGAGTCCCAGCACTACAGAGGAACTAAAGCAGGACCACGGCCTTCCAATACAGCCAGTCAGAAGGTCATCAACACAGCCAGAGAATAACGAACAATTTGGAATTTCATTTTGGTCTCTATTTTCCAGTGAAAAGCACATCCTTTGAAGATTACGGGGAACTACATTAAAGAAATGTCTGTTGTTCAGCACCTCAGGAAACATGCCAGCTAGAACCGTCATCCAAAGGACCTTTGTATGACTCAAATAAGAAGGAACCTCAGACACATTTTGTACCTACCTGTTTTGTATGCAATAAGAATATCTTGTAATAAAAACTGAAGAAATATTCTAAAGATTTACTTTATTAAAATCAGCCAGAATAAAACAAAACTTTTTTTAAAAGACAGAACTACAGCTCCAGAAAAAAAAATGAAGGGACCACTGCACTATTTTCTTTCCATTCCAAAAAGTCAAAAGGGAAGGTTTTGAGTGAGGAACAGAAGGGTCAAAAAGACCACAGCACATTAAACGCTTCTGTTCCTCACTCAAAACTTTTCAACTTTTTTGGAATGGAAAGAAAAATGTGCAGTGGTCACATTTTTTTCCAGAGCTGTATATTTAATATCAGACAAGCTAGTGGGTAAAGGAACAAACATGTAATATGCTTACAGAATGCTGCAGATATTACACACTAAGGTAACAAAAAATTACTGAAATTCAAAAACAAAGTACAGATTGTGCCTTATATATTCACTGTTCATAGACAATTTTACAGTGTGGAAACACCCAAAAGTGCTTCATATGGCAAGAGAAGTTATATTCACGAACAGTTCACTGTCAACTGACAACAAAGCCTCCCTACTTTGGGGATTACACCTCTTGTCCATTGTTAGGGTAAAGTTTATTCAGTTATCAATGACAGCAATGTTGAGCATACTCCCAAGACACAACAGTGTGTTGGTCTCCATATCATCCCACCCGGAGAGTGTGGTATTTATCCTTCCCAGGGTGGGCTGCGGCGTCCGTCCACATCGGTCTCCACATGGTACAGCATGTCAGCCAGCGTGTGTTCGATCACAGCTCCCCAGCCCATGTCACTCATCTGGCAACACAGGCCAAGCAACATTAGACTCTATTAATGTACCCCTCCGGGCCGGCAGAAATACAAGCGTCACAAAAGCGTATCTAATAACAGAAAGTGTCCGAATGTTTGGCTACTTACTGGCTGGTACTTGATGTCTTTTGGAGGGTGTTTGAAATGTGGTCCAAAGTTAACAGACACCTGTGAGGGGCGGGACAATCGACACACTGATTAAAAAGAGCAGATCTATCACAGCACCGTAGTTGATAGTGAAATTATGACGGTTGCAATTATTTGGAGGGAGATGAAAGGACAACAGAACCAGGCAGCCAGCCTGACAGACAACTAACCGTGCAGCCCCGGTAGAGAGAGATAGCAGGAAAGTAGAGCCCCTCATACAGGTTTTCATAGGCCAGACCCTGGTTCACCCCATTCTTATAGAACAGCATCTGGATGAGAAGGGAAGACCACAGTTAAAGTATAGAACGGTATATTCCGGATCTACTATTTCAACAAGCATCTATGATTAATGACTGCAACTGTGTTGAACATGAACAGCTGATCTATTGGCTGCTGATCTGTGCTGGAGCCTCACCCTGCTGGGTGTAACAGTCTTCAGGCTCTTCTCTGCCTTGTCCACATAGTCCTTCTCCTCAAAGTAGAGGTAGCTCTTAAACTTAATCAGCGCCTAACAGAACACACACACCCACACACAAGTCAGAACTAGAATGAACAGTGAATGTCTTCTGTCCGTTACTGGCAAAGAGATTAATGAAGCATATTTAAGAATAGTTAAGTATATTTAAAAGCTGTTCTTTGGCATGACACATGGCAAAGTAAAAAGCACTGTGGTGTCAAACCAGTGGTGTACAGTCTCATACCACCGCTATCAGCATTCAGGATTTAAAGCAACAAGTTTATAGTCAAATCTATACTTCATTGATACAGTACCTTGTCCTTGTAGGTGTCAGGAAGTGCCTTGGCTGTCTCTGTGCTTTCTGGTAGTTCTATGAAGAAGCCCAGAGTGTCTCCCTGTCCATAGCCAGAAGAATAGTGTTTCCCAATAGACTGGTGGAACCGTGTGCCCTTCTTGCTACGCCATGAGTAGCTGAACTTATCATAGCCCAGAGGGGCCTGCAGGTTACCTACAACACACACACACTATTAGAAGGGCAGTTCCACATTGTGTGTGTGTGTGTGTGTGTGAGAGAGAGAGAGAGACACTAACCTAAAGGCTGAGACCAGCCCAGTCTGGCTGCGGTGTCAGGGGGCATCTCATCAATGGAGACCTCAAAGTACCAGGATCCCTTCCTGACACCATGCGAGGCTCTGACCATGGAGTAACCCTTCTCCCCTGTCACAGTCAGACGGTCATCTGAGATCTTCAGCTGGGGGGCTGCACGCGCCACACACACAAGGTCAGGTCACAGCAAAAGTGTATTTGATTGTATTAGTCACTAGTCAGGTGTTGGTGCACACCTCTGTCATGCAGGGCCAGTAGCACTCTCTCATAAAGACAGGCTCGGTACAGGTCTCCAGGGATGGGTTTCCCAGCCCAGCAGTCCAGCTCTAGTTTCTCTGGGTCAGGAGCGTGGGGGTCAGGTTCGGCTAGGATGTAGCGGTAGCCATCTTTGTTGAAGGGGTGCTCCAGGGGGTAACCATGGGGCGGAAGGCGCTGGGCTGAAAAAAGAGGGTCACTAAAGAGAGACAGAAATGAGAGTGTGTATACAGAAGGGGTAAAGTTGTTGAGGGCAGGTGACAGAAGGAGCAAACAGAGAGACGCATATAATCCTACATCCTATATCTCGTCAGACCTATGAGAACACAATGGACACGTCTCAGTCGGCCCCGCCCCCCCGGGTCGGACGTCTCAGTCGGCCCCGCCCCCCCGGGTCGGACGTCTCAGTCGGCCCCGCCCCCCCCGGGTCGGACGTCTCAGTCGGCCCCGCCCCCCCCCCCGGGTCGGACGTCTCAGTCGGCCCCGCCCCGCCGGGTCGGACGTCTCAGTCGGCCCCGCCCCCCCCGGGTCGGACGTCAGTCCTGTACCTGCGTGTCCTTTTGGCTGCTCCAGGAGTGGCTCCTTCCTGCTGCTGCTGCTGCTGCTTCCTCTTGGCACCTCTACCTTTACCTGGACCAGGGGCCAGACCACCTTCACACAACACACAGGTTACCCTCAAGAACACACCTGCAGCCCCATCACAACATCACCCAGGACACAAGCGTGGACTGAGCAGGGGGACACTACATTTTTGGGTGAAAGGAGAATAGCAGCCACTCAGGAGGATGCCAGGGAATTCATTCACACCACACTGTGGCTACGTCCAAAAAGGAACAGCCTCGGTCTGTCCGTCCTTCACCACTCACCACTGGGCAAGGAAAGGGAGGAGGAGGCTGTTCCTGAGTATTGGGATTAAGCCCGGAGACTCAGGGGCTTACAGTCAGGGGAAATATTAAATCAGAATTCAATCACTCCACAAATCAACAGCCAGATCAAAAGGGTGAAAGCTTCAGGGTACCGAACAGAAGCAGAGAGCAGGTGAGGGATGGGGTTACAGGTGGCGCAGGGGGAAGTTGCCCGGAGATGCTGATCTAAGGTCAGATTTCAGTTTGCCCTTTAATTGATTGGGTAAGGAGTTAGGTCGGCTAAGCTGATCTTTGATCTGAGCCTATGGGCAACTTCTACATGGAGAGCTACAAATGCACAAAACACAGGGCTCAGAGGCAGATACCAGAATACTACATCATATTCACCTGAGAAAGTAGGTCCACCTGGAATGCAACACATCATGTACACAGCATTTACAACACGGTAACTTCTTAAGGCTTTTTGATGTGTTTGATGTGTATAGGGCCTGAATGTGATGTTCTTTGGGAAGTGTGTGTTGAGCGAGTGCTTGTGTGTTTCGGGGAAGCATGTGCTCAGGTCATACCATTGAGCCCTCCAGGAGTAGGTGTAGTGGTCGTCTGTTTCTGGTTGTCATAAGATGGTCCAATGTTTCCCAGATCCTTACATAAAGATAGATATTATAGATAAATACTGTCAGCATCAGTGTGTCTACATCTGCCTGTGTCTACATCTGCCTTTCCTACCTGATCCAGCAAGCCAAACTTTGGGTAATCCTCCTCTGGGTCTTTACTGCCTGGGTCTGGGTGCTCCTTCACCAGGAAGACATCCCGCTCTTTACTCTGAAACACAAGTCACAGGACATGTTTCCAAGACAATCTGTTTCCAAAGCTTGTGAATGTTTGGTCTCTCTGGGTAAACCAGTAGTTGCTCATAGACTCACCATGGTCTTGACTATATTGTTGGGCCAGGTGAGTTTTCCAGGTCTCTGTCGGGTGGTCATACACTCCCAGTACTTATCAATGAACGGAATGATGTCCTGCAAGGAGATAATACAAAGAAACAGATGCTAGATATCAAGTCATGGGCACCAAAAAATAAGTGTGCTGTTATGCTCCAATAAGGTATATCAGGCTTCTCCAACTGTCACACTCCCTAATAGAATATTCACTGTATTAGGTTGGTTCTGACAGACCTTGTCCTTGGAGAACATAGTCTTGGGGTGCTCCTCTTGAGTCCTGGACCTCCATGTTAGGTTAGCCAGAGCAGTCAGACACATCTCCTTCAGGTCTGCGACAACAGCACCGCTTAATCATACATCAAATCAACTACAATGTGGAAATAATCTATTAACTCACATACACAGATGTGGGGTGAAGGAAGACACCTACTAGCTTGTTTCCTGAGGAAGTATGTGTTGCCGCTGTGATGACACACATTACAGTGGAACACATAGTTGGTCATGAAAGGCAGACACGCCCTGGTGATAGAGGGAGAAATCCAGAGATTTAAAAAGCTTGGATCCTTAAATGTTAATTTCAACAAGTTGAGTCAGGCTCATAGGGGCTAATGAGACAGGCTCAAGTCTTTCACAGTGAGTTACACAGGGGGCCAGACGTACGCGGTTTCGATGCTGAATGTGTCGGCGGTGAACCACTTCATACACAGAGCACACTGCAGCTCCACCTCTCCCTGGTGCCTGCCACTCTCCTCATCTCCAGACCCTGCGTGAGGGTCGGCTGCCTCCAAACCCTCAGCCCCAGTGTCCTGAGGAGACCACAGACACGCTGGTTAGCTACGGTTACGCTGTGCCAACACAGATCCCAAGAGAAGTGAAACAGAAGAGGAGTAATACCAAGGCCTCTTTGCCATTCGATGACTCTGTCTCCATGCTGGCGGTCAGGTCCCCAAAGCCAGCATCACTTAAAGCAAACAAAGATGTGACAACCTATTAGCTGGTTAGCGCCCAGCTGTGGCGCAGGTTGATCAGCCGTTAACATGTCACACTTAAGATAATTAATGATCTAACAAACATGGGCTAGAGGAAGTCTTGGTCGCATACCTGGGACCTGTAACACAGTGCATTTGTATTCTGGATAATTTTCTGTTTATTTACATAGAGAATAGATTTGACATCACTCAAGTGACATCCAGTGACTGAGTTTCAGCGTTCCTTCAGGGGGTCACTACAAACAAATAAAATAAATGAACTAGCTACTTGAAGTTGTGTTTGCTTAAAGGAATGCAAAAGAGGCATGTCTTATATATGTTGTGCGTTTGTTTGATTTCCATCATGAGACTTGACACAGGAATAAATAAATAGGTTACATCCCAAATCAAATGTTTGGCTTGAAATTCAATGTTAAAATGCCTCTTTCTAGAATTTCTAAGTCACTTTAATATAACAGGTAATGTACAGTACACCCAGGTTCTAAATGACCAATCACCCAGTTTGGAGTAGTACACGAAGGGGTTTTGTACCTGCTTATGTGAGGAGCTGGTAATTACGTACCTTGTAATTTCCAGTAACGATAATGAGCTAGCTATATGATAACTACAGTTATCTACATACCAGAGGCAATCTGACCCGGTGGGCGAGGGTTTGTGCTGTCCTCTGTAAGCCGCATTAACACAGCAGAGCCAGCTAGCTAAATGTCCTTATTTCTGTACATGGCTAACTAGCTAGCTATTTATCATAGCTAGACTGAGGCAGAGTTTGGTTTGCTAGCTACAGTAGGTTCTGCAGGATGCATGCAAAATTTATTTACATGTTAATTTATTTAAATGAAATCAACATATACTTTAATGTAATAGCTCGGTATCTGAAAGTTAGCTTACAAATTGTAATTAATTTGAATGGGATAAGCTAGCTATATCTATCAGTTAGCTGTTGTTAGCTTGCTAACCAACTAGCTAGCATGATGATGCTGGCTAACGACAGCGGTCAGACTGGAATAATGTGAAACTGAAGCAAGCTACAAATATTTATTCATAATAAACTGATCGTAGACCACCAAACGTATATTACAAACAGCTCAAACGTTTGCCTCGCCCATATTAACGTGACTTACCCGTCTCCCGTCTCTGGTTCAACAACAGAAACACTGCCTGCTTCAGCCTCCAACGACATGTTTCAAATCAATTACATTTAAAATCCCGCGAGACGATTTGGTGTACTGCGAGCGCTGATCTGCAGTCAACGTATAAACGTTATAACCGTTGCACTTGTAGTGAGGTTCAAGTGAAAATGTGTGCTCAGATCAGTGGGAATTACATAGAAACATCAACGAACGTCGTTCTCAGTTCTCTGACTAGAATGAATTGCAAAAAAACACTTTAATTGGCCTTAAATTCAAACTGCTAAAGAGCAGTGCACCTGCTAAGCACCTTACCTAGTTCTGTACATGTTTTATGGAGAGTACCTTATTCCAGTTGTATTAATAAGTACCACATCATAAAATCTATAATCCTTACCTATTCACCCATCTAGTGGCTTCTGAAAGTATTCTGACCACTACACTTTCTCCACATTTTGTTGTAATACAGACAGAGGACAAATGAAAGGCAAAAACAACAGAAAGGTTGTCAGTAAGGTATTGGTTCGCCATGAGCCACTAGAACAGTTGCAGTCTGCCGATTCTCTGGAACTCTGCTGGAGGGATGGAACACCATTCTTCCAAAAGATGTTCCCTCATTTTTCATTTTGATGGAGAGCGCTGTCCAACACGTCTGTCCAAAATCTCCCATTGGTGAGATTTGTGGGTTAAAATCTGGTGACTCTCAAGGCCATAGCATAAAATGCACATCATTTTCATACTTGTCAAACCTTTCAATGACCCCACGTGCCCTGTGGAGGCACAGTAAAGAAACCTCTTTTAATGTCACTTAGATCCTTTCCTCATGCCAATTTGATCCGAAAAGGAGGTAATCTGGGCCTTCTCAGCATTTTTATATACTCCACCGTGCATGATAGGATGTTATTTGCTTCATCGTAGTATGCAGTACACCTGCATGGCAACATCTGCATTCGTTGTTCCTCCACTCATTTATTTATGTTTTTAATTTAAGTTGTTACCCATTTGTATGTTAAAATTGATTAAATTCAAGTGATCACAGCTTAGAGAGTCTGCTTCTACCCACCCTTCACACCTAGATTACATCCTTCCATGATCCTATCAAGCTCTGTCATACTGAATGCGGCCACTCAAGAAAGATGTACCTGAAAACAAGTCTTTGAAAAATATGAAATTGTAGAATAGAACGTTTGGATGGTGAACAGTTCTATGCTCTGGACATGCACTATATTTCTGTCTCCTGTTCACTTTATAGATCTAATACTGGAAATATGATAATGAGACAATATGTCACAGGGCACATTAACATAGCAATTCTTTGCTGTTACATTAAGTATTTTAGTGTTAGTGGCAAGCCCCATCTAATACATTGTTAAACATGTCTAATAAATCTCTATTGCCACCATCAAAGTTGTAGTGCTATGCAGATGTTTATGGTCGGTTTTCTAAATGTTTAACCTAATTCAGGGTACCATTATACACCTTGGGCGTGTGGCTCAAAGTGTGGCACACAGATAAACCATAAAGGGTTCCTACTGCTGTTCAATGTAAAGAGCCCCCCTGAGAGTGGTTAGAAGGGCTTTTAACTGTTGTTAAGGTGCAAGATTAAACAGTTGTAGGTTCTCCTCCTGTCTCTTATTGTAGTGAGATGGGTTCAAAGGGGGTAAGGAGGAGAGGGTGAGGTGGGAGGGGTAAGAATGGATGGCATTTATAAATGGGGTACCCCCCTGTATGCTCATTCAGTTCTCAATTACACCATGACCACGAGGAGACATACATTTCACTAAAGGAGAGGGATACGGATAGTAGCGTATTATTTCACCCACTGCTGTACTGCCAATAGAGTTAGTAATATCTAACCACAGTTCACGATGTCTATCTTGTATGTTAAGCGTTGAATGAAACCTTTATTAAGGCTTTACTAATGGAGACAAAGGTGGGACTGGCTAGTGCATTATTTAACCCAGAGAATCTCTAAACCCTGGCCTCTTCTTCCTCACTTGTTTCTCACTCCATTCAGATTCAGATCAGAATCAAATTGTAAGTTCATTTTAAGCTACATGAACGCTCAATATGAAATGCAATGTAAATACATCAAATTTCAAATGGTAACTCTTTACCTGATGTCAGTCTGCTAACCCCTTATAATATAAAACATGCACCCAAATGTGTCAGATGCTTTTCTATTGACTGACATATACAAGCCAGCAAAGAGAACCCCCTCTTTAATAACAATGGTTGCTATGTCACAAATTTCAATGGCAGAGATGAACCAGTAATTAAATATTACATTTCCTATTAAAAAAATCAAAAGATGTAACTGTCAATTTCTGTTTTCACTAAGCCTAAAAGATTTCCCTTGAAAATCATTGCTACTGATATTTACTATGTCAATAATACATCGTTAAGTTCATAACAAATCCATGCAACAGTTCTTGCTACTCTCTTGATTGTGGACAAAATAGTGCTTGGCATGTGTTGAAGTTTGATGTTCTTCCAAACATATCATACCGTTCCACTGTGGTCTCCTGTGGTCCTGGTAGACAAAGGCCTGGGTCAGGGAGGGTCAGGCTCTCTGGTGACATCTGCTAATTGTCCCAGTGGGCCGGCCTCTCTTCTCCCCTCAATACCAGTAACTCTATAGGGGTCCGTGCTGGGAGGACGCCTGCAGATGCCATACTGCGACTGCACCTTTACGATCGGGCCTGCTCCACGGGGTCATTACTGCCCTCATATACCCCCCCCCACACACCCAGCTCATAGGCTAGATCCTCCACCACACCTTTATGCGCTCTCTGGTGACTACAGATCAGTTTAGGTCATATTACCAATACAAATGGCTATTACTGTGGCTTTAGTGGTCCTATTTAGGGTCTTAAAGAGGCTTTAAAGTGTGTAAGGCAATTAGAAATCAATTTCTAGTAGAGGATGCTGATTTCAAGCATGACGTCTCTAAATACTATACATTACCGTTATTTGGATGATAATCAGTAGACCATTAAAACTGTGTTTGCAAGTATCCAATGTGCATTCATCAGCAGCTTTTATTATTGCACAAACTTCCCTTTGAATCTGGTCAAATTATGCTACCTACTAATGTTTAATTCATATTTGGTCTAGATGAGAAATTTCAAAAATGATGATAATATTAAGTATGTGTATTGGTTTTAAATGTAACTTACATTAATAGTCTGTAGCAGGTTTCCAGTTTAAACCCAGCGGGTATATTTGGAAACAGTAGACAAAAACGATATGCACTAGAACCTTTCCAGAACCAATTGCAATGGATTCAGAAACACGTCCTGACACTAGGTAACAACAGCACATTACCACAGGGTCAGTGTCAACTAAAATGCACACGTTTCCTAATTATACAATTCAATTCAAGTTTTTTCTCTCGAATATTGTTGAAGAGACAGACGGACTGTTGCACTCATAATCTTGTTCGTTCTAAATGTGTGGCCTACTTATCACAGCTAAGTGCTTTGTTGGATTGGACTAACAACAAAGCTATACACTTTAAGTGCATTCAATAAAAAATACAAATGCCTCTATTGATATTCGAGCACAAGTAGCAGGAAAACTTTCCCTCGGAGCGGAGTCGATTAATTAGCATTACAACCAACGTTCACGTGTACTACCAGCGTAAAATCACACAATTGCAAACAACGACAAGGCAAAGCACAAAAAGGAACACGGTTGTAAAGAAAAGGGCACATTTTAACCAGATGCCCAGCAATAAATAACCCAGCCAGCTGAGCGCGCGCATTTGCATTTTAAAGTGCCTGCGCAGGGGTTCTACGCACAGGGCGGGTGTCGTGTTTACGAGTGTGCGTGTATGGCACACGTGGGAAGCATCGCGTGTCTTGCAATGCTCAGCCGTGCGTTTGTCATTGTGAATGTTTTACTCTGTTTTGGAAATGTTAATTTTGTGCGCGTGTGCTTCACCCCTATGGCCTATATAAATAGAAGGGGCGCAAGGGCCCAATGCTTCAGATTACAGGGACACAAGTTGGACATATGATCATCTCCTTCACTGAACAACCTACAGAACAGAAAATTAAAATGCAGCAAGACAAGTTGCTGCAAGTCAGCAGAACCTCTTTCTCTGTTACAGACATCCTGAATCCATCCAAATTCACTGGGAAAGCAATCAGTAGCCATCTGAGGCATGATTCAACTGCTGAACGTTACATTGGGAAACGGAATACAGGTGAGCGATTCCAGTTAATCAGTTTCACTATAATATAGTCATTCATGTGTGAGCTGTTTTTTATTTTCAGGTTTATTCAGAGCTTCACTTCAGAAAAGCATATAGTAAATACAATAGTATTAGGAATTTAAATGTTAGTCAGTTAACAGTTCCTCCGGAGAAATTCTAAACGATTGAATCTTCGTGAATGGACATTCGGGATATGTGCATAGCTCATATTCTTTCTATACATTATTCGCTGTTAATATTTAACTCATAGCTGTTATAATGGTGAAGGTTCTAAACTCCCTATTTTCAATATTCAGATGCCGCAGTCATTTCAGAATGTTATTCCAAGAGAGCTGAATTCCCGAGTGGTCCAGCCGCCAGTGAATTCTCAACCTCAGTGGACTCGGCTGTGTCGGCAGAACAGGAGGTGAGCAGGGTTCACACTGTGTCTACATGCCAGAGCACGGAGAAGTCAAAGGGCAAGGCGCGGCGGATCCGCACAGCTTTCACCCTGGATCAGCTACGTATTTTAGAAAACAGTTTCCACAGCAGCCACTATCTGTCCGTGTTCGAGCGCTACGCCATCGCCACAACTCTGCGCCTCACCGAGACCCAGGTGAAGATTTGGTTTCAGAACAGACGAACCAAGTGGAAGAAAGAGTGTGAGGGGAAGATGTCTGACCAGGAACTCCACGGTGGGGTCAGATACCCCTCACCTACACCTGTCTATCTTCCGACCATGCCACTGTTCAACCCAATGCATTATCACCAGGGACCTCCAATTCAGCTGTTCACGCCACCTAACTTCCAGGTTCCACAATACCACCAACATCCAAACAATGTAGCCTATTTGTAAGAAGGTTAGTTCTGTATTGAGTTTAGATACTACAACCTGTCATAAATGACTCTGTACATGTACTGCACTGTATATTAATATAATTATTTATAATGAGTTACTATTTATGTGTTATTTCAAAGCCAATGGAAGCCAATACCAATGTATCCCATGTACCAAAGGATCCTTTCCTTGATATGTTGATTGCAGGGCTGGCCCTGGACGTTCTGCCTAATCTTACCTTATGCCGGCCCTGGTTGATTGATACTTGTTTTTTTACCATTGAAAGCAGATGTTAAATTATTTTTTAAATACCATTATGTCCATTCATGATTAAATATTTTTGTACTGTACCAGTAGTGTACTTCTATATTAAAGAACTGAAAAGTAAATAAATCCTTTATTATTTATTACGCACACGAGAAACATTACCACTACGACAAAACAGTGGTAGAGCTGGAGAGGATGTGACTGTAATGGTAACTAGTCCATCTAGCATGTTCTTTGAGGAACATGAGAAATGAAGACAATTTCATCAGCCAGAGCACTCGCACACACAGCCACAGAAACTGAACGGAATCCAAGCAGTACAGCCCACCACCTGCTCTACCCACCACAATCAGTTATTAGATTACCTACAGCACCTCACAAGTACCCCAACTATCACTGTTCTGTTCTATTCAGCCACTACAGAGACAAGCATGTGACATAACCTACCATGTTTTCAAATGTAGCTTTATTACAGGTTAGGCTTGGACCCTTAAAACAAACGCAAAATGTTCAGGGTATTTCTCTGCAGTTCCAATCAGACATTCTGTTCAGAACTCAAAAGAGCAACAACAATCAAATAGATGCACCAATAGATTTGAATACTTCTTTAGTTTTGGTTATTTCACTGGTATTTCTGTGTACTCGGTGGGACATTGACCTATTCATGCTCTCTAAGACAACACTGTCTCCATTAACCCATATGCTCTTCACATGACAGATCACTGTACATTCATCTCCAGTAAAGATGATTGTTTTTTTTCTAGAAAGCAGAACTCCTCCTGGGTCATCAGGAACCTCTTCTGCTACCACTCTATTAGAACCATATGGCTCCGACACTGACGATTGCACAACCTTAGAGAAAAGAGACACAATCTCAAGTTGAACAAACAGAAAACACTGACAAACAAAAGTTCAAGTGTATGTCTTCCACAAATGGTGGGCATTTTTTTATTTGATCTGTTGAGACCTGTGAGGACTGGCCGTTCTGTTGTTGAAGACAACGTCCTCAATCATTGAGTTAAATGTTGCTATTCCTGCTTGCCTTGATAATTGGACACAGCCGCATTCAGATGGAGCGCCGACACTGACACTGTCTTTAACAATGCAGGGTTCTCTCCATGAAATGATCTCAGAGGCTGTGGAACAACTACAGCATACAAACAGATGAAAACAAGAGGCACCCCTAGAAATACAGATTACAGAGGACCTTGGCCTGACAGTCAAACACAACCGTAAAGGAAGGGTTTTTCATTTTTGATGCTTCGACATATCAAATCAAACAAAACCATACACTGTAGATCATTTCCCACAGGACATCTAGAGGACGTAAACAGTTCAATTGAAAATGTACTGATACGAATAGTAAAACTAAATGAAAGCAGATATGAGACAAATACATTTGTAAATAAAATAAAATATTTTCCATCAACCAGTTGAGGTGGTTCGGGCATCTGGTAAGGATGCCCCCAGGACGTCTCCCTAGGGAGGTGTTCCAGGCTGGGAGGAGACCTCAGGGTAGACCCAGGAATAGGTGGAGAGATTATATTTCGACACTGCCCTGGGAACGCCTCGGGATCCCCCAGCCAGAGCTGGCTAATCTAGCTCGGGAAAGGGAAGACTGGGGTCCCCTGCAGGAGCTGTTGCCCCCACGAACTGATAACGGATACGCGGATGAAGATGACGATGATAAAATATTATATCTTAAATATGACGCAAATAAAAAACATAAATTGACATCACTTAGTGGATATAACTTAGAAAAAACGTAAGGATTCCTGTATAAATAATACAGGAATCCACAAACCATTCATTTTTAACTTTCAAAGTCATATGTAGATCATATGTAACAAAATGTAATGACTAGGTATGTAGTGCTATGGTAATGACGTCTGTAGGGCTGCCATCCAGTGATCATAACAATTTAAGGAATGTTCACAGAGGATCTGTGAATAGCAGCCTTTATCTCTTTTGTATGTCAGATCAGATATGTGTTGATGCATGGCCTTGATTAAGTCAAAATGGTAAAATACAAAAGGAATGTCCTTCTGCTAACCTTCTGGTGTCACTCTCACTGCTACAAACCAGACATTGACATGTAAGCAGATCGGGTGTGGAAATAGAACAGATAGCATCAAACATCTTTCTTTCATGAGAAATAACCATCTGACTCAGTGACTCAGTGATTCAGTAACCAGAGTATTAATGAATGGTGTGATTCCTATATGTGGTGCACTCCATTCAAATCACTGTGGGTAAACTTCAGTAATAGCTGAATAACAACTAAAACATTACCTTGTAATTACAATGTACAGTATTGTAATTTGTTATTACTAAGTTCAAGGTCAAATTCAATTTCTCCTGTCTAAACCCACAGGCATCTGAAGGAATGAAGAGCAACACACCACTTGGTCCCGACCCACCTTTGGGAACAAGTATAAGTTAATGTTACTTCAAGCTCACACCCTCCTGTCCACACTGCATCTTTCAATTCTCTTTCTTCATCTTCTTGGGAGAAGAGTAGAATACGTGGGCAGGCCCTGACACCTCCTGTATGACCCTGGGGTATGTTGAGACCAGCTGGGCTGTTTGGGTCAGTGTGCTGGAGTATGTGTGTGTGCGCCGTGTGTCTTTAAAGAGGTCTGCCAAAACACTTATGTGTACATAGTTGGGGTGCATTTTTAAACATAGAATGTTTCCTTCCAATAAAACATTTCCTCTGTAAATACTCTACTCAATGAAAGCTTCCACTCAATAGTTTCTGTCATTGACAAAAAAAAGGACAAAGGAAATAAATGATAGGAATCTCTTGCGATAAAGTTTGTTCCAAACGTTTTTCCCATTACTACAATTCTATCTCTCCTCCCATGGAATGTGACGTGTAGAAAGCTCCTCCCCAATGTTGAGTAGAGAGGGAGAGGGGGATAGAGGAAGAGGAGAGAGGGGATAAAAGAAGAATGCCTGCGGAGGAGGGAGAGGAACAGGGGCCGGGGCCAGGAGGTGTGCTGTGTAACTCTGCCTCTGCCAGGAGGCTGACTCAAAACCCTGAGTCCACAGCTACTCTCCTCTTCATTCTGAGAAAACACCAAATAGGATTATGGTGTGAACACATGTGAACATCAAACCAGTGCCCTCAGCTTTCCACACATGAACAGTTTCTACAAACCTTTCTTCAGACACCCGGAAGGAACCAACCAGAACAAAATCTTTCCAAGCTCTCAGAGACTCTTCAAGACAGACTGACTGCGACTTCTTCAAGTGAAGACTGCTGGATGGTCTTTTTTTTTGCTTGTCTGTTACATGCCAATTGTATGTTAGCTGACGTCTAGGTTGTTTCTGTGAGAAGCAGTGGGTTTTCTGTTGCATTCTGTGCTTACCGAAACAAGAGGTGTGCCATTTTGTCTGCAATATTGCTTTCGTGTTGTTAGCCCAACCGGAGTGACGAAGGAAGCTTATCTTGTACAACAGACAAGGGTCTTTCAAGAGCTGGTCTCGGTTAAGGTTAAGGTCTGGTTAGATCCCTTGGTCGGTCCAGTCCCGAACTGGTTTTGAACAATAAAAAGACAATGAAGGGTTCAGTGTTGTGTTTATGGCTCTCTCTTGCCCTGTGCTGCTGGGTCCTCGGCTGGGCAGGAGATGCAGGAGTCCAGACGCAGGTGACCCAGGCTAGACCTGTGGCACATGGGAGAGAGGGGGAGGACGAGAGGGAAGAGGTTATGATGGACGACCCTGGAATGGAGGTGGTGGAGAGCAAACCAAAGAAGAAGAAAACCCCAGAGGAGGTGGAGGCAGGTAAGAGGTGACTCTTAAAATCCTTCTTATTTCCTTCTTTGTCTTCTTTGTACTTCTCCCATTTGTGGTGGAAAAGTATAATTCACTGTTTCCCTACTGTACACCTCCTGGGAACAAACGCTTGGCTCAGTTGTCCCTTGTCAGAGCATGTTCACTAACATGCGTGGAGACCTTGACAGAGACAACCCAGGTGTGAAGAAGAGCTCACATCCGTGTGACTCCCACACTACGACAGGGACCGTAATGAGCTACAAACAGACAGCTGGGTTCCCCTCTGAAACATGTGCACGAGCTCATCCAACCCAAATCAGCCTGACGCTGTCCGATTGGACGAGATCATAGTTTGGATGTATAGAAGTATAGTGCGCTAAATTGTGAGTTACGTTGTCAGAATCCTACTGCGAAGTAACTCACAGTTATTCATAGATGATGTCAAAGCCGCAGTTTCAGTGCGCACAAGCATTCCCCTCCACCCGGAAAAAAAGATATCTGCTGCAATGTGTACGAGACCAATAAAGCTTTGAAACAAGCTTGTGAGTGATTATGTCGCTAGCCAGTCCATCTGTGCTGACTCACGACAGGAGCATGGAGGTACGCTCTCCATCCTCATCCCTCCCCTCTTTATCTTTCTTTTTACTGACATTCTCTCTTTATCCTTCTACACCCATTTACCCCATCCCCCTCTGTCCCTCCCCTCTTCTCGCTCTGTTTCCCTCTCAGTGGCTAGCCAACACTGCACACGCAGACAGGAAAAGCAGCAATCAGTCATTAAGGAAGACCACCATTTGGTTCGCATTGAGAAACCACACAGCTATCAGTCAACATTCTTTGTGAGGCTAGAGACGTCTTCCTAGAGACGTCTTCCTAGCGTACGGAGGTACAGTCATTACAGTTAAAGGGATCCCAAAGACCAGTTACCATAAAGACGAGAACGTACAGTGTACGCGCGGTTCCTTTGACAGTGGGAGTTGGTTACTTTAACTGTGCTGTTAAAATGTTTTAAGTGCCGTCGTGTGTCGTAGGGGACATGTTAAAAAGACTCCACGCTGACTCTAGTTGTGTCACAGCGCAGCATGCGTCTGGGGCTGAGTTTTTCAGTGACAACTTAATGTGTGGGAGTGTATGTGTTTAAGTGTATGCGTCTACAGTAATCCAGTGATTAGGGAGAGATACTGTGATATAGATTTAGCGGTCTGACTGTGTTCAGGGTTATCTCTGCAGAACAATATTGATAGCTCAATGTTTGCGATCTATCTGTACCTATGTCAATCTACAGTATCTATATATACCATATATTAATCATCTACATATTCATATCTGTCACTTTCTATCTCTATATCAAGCAATAACATCTGAAATATCGAATTATGTATTTATATTATACTGCATGCCCAAGGCTATGTAAGATATAAACACGTGCATAATGTAGAAAAAGTGGAGGTCTGAAACAAGTTTCCAGAAACAAGGAGAGAGATTTAATGATTGGGCTCAGTAGTAACTATGAATCTGATGTTTCATGTGCAAACATTTTCCACTGCATGAAGCAAAGCCACAAGCCCACTAGTTCTTTCCAAAGCCATCCACAACTGTTAGCAATAGGTTACATAAACACGCAGAACTGGGATCCACTGAGAGATATTTTATTTGATGGTTCTGCAGGAAGATACATTTATGAGTTTGAATGGTAAAATGTGTGTATGGTTTGATGAAATATGATGAATAGTTGTGTAACAGACACCCCAGAGGGACTTAAGAGTGATCCTTGTTTTCGTCTTTAGATTTTTATGTACAGTATCTTAATGGAGAAACCTACCCCTTCTTCAGGACTGAGTCATGCTTGTTCTGTAGCCTCAGTAAATAAAAAGCATCACATTCACCAATAGAATGTGTTTGGAAGAGGTGAGTAAACAGAGAGAGGGAGACAGAAAGTGACACAAAGAGACAGAGAGAGAGAGAGAGAGAGAGAGAGAGAGAGAGCAGATACATTTACTGTGTTAAGTTTAGCTGGTCTGGCAATGTATGCATCCGTATGTGCCCGTATATGTGTGAGGAGGTTGACATTTACCCTCTAGACAGCTAGGTAATGCTGTGATGTCATTATGGAACCATAACAGAGTTGCAGGAGTTGGTCTACTAGGAGAACACAAGCCCTTCTCTGTCTGTAAGGCAACAGATGTCTGCTAGTCTGAATGTGGATATGTTTATGCTGCCTCTATATCTCAGAACTATATTTGTCTGGACGACAATAACTGCACTAGTCTAATCCCTCAGTTCCGTCTGCAAAGTCACTCACAACTGTTTTGATTACTAACAGCATCAAGTGGTGTAAACTGTGGGTAAATCCTTAAATCAAATAGTAGTAGTCTGAAAACGTCTGAGGTTCAGCACCATGGTGACCTGTCTATAATTCTTATATCTGCTTTGTGCCTTGACTGAAGGCTAAATTAGTATACACCAAATGAAGCTTTATCCACAAGCCTCAACTTACCAAGCAGGAACAGTTGGCCAGCTGTTGACACTCAAAGAGTCGAAGGAATTTCAATCCCACTGTGGATTTGAGTTCAGTCGCCTGTCTGCTTGTCTGAAACCAAAACAAAAGCAGTGACCAGACTGACCCTGTATCTCCCAAGCAGAGTTCAGCTTCATTACTAAGCCGCTGAACAATCAGTAATGAAGCTGAACACACACAGGAATGTGTTCAGGCCCGTCCTCCAGGAAACTGGAGAGAAGAGTGTGAAAAGGAATACCTGTAGAAAGATTTCCCTTTCCCTCTCTCCCTTTCAGGTTTCCCGTTCCCTCTCTCACTTTTAGATTTCCCTTTCTCTGTTTTTGTCAGCATTGTAATGGACCAGTCTTCTGTTGCAAACATCTGTTTACATTCATTCTTCTGGATAAGGCAAATTGCAATTGTTAATTACAAGCTTTAAATACTCTCTCTTCAGCCAAGGCAAAGAAAGCTGCCGAGAAGGAGGCCAAAGCCAAGAAGCAGAAGGCACCAAAACCTACAAAGGCCCCCAAAGCCCCAAAGCCCTCTAAAAAGCCCAAAGCCACCAAGGCGCCTAAGAAGCCAAAGGCCACCAAGGCACCAAAGGTCCCCAAGGCACCAAAAGCCACAAAGGCACCAAAAGTCTCCAAGGCACCAAAAGCCTCCAAGGCACCCAAGGTTAAGAAGCCCAAAGCCACAAAGGCCTCCAAGACAACAGCAAGGAAGGAGGAGGAGGTGAAGCACGCCACCAGAAAACCTACACTAGAGGAAGAGGAGGAGAAACTGCTGATTGAGCTGGGTTGGGACAGAAGTACGTATGGAGATATTGTATTTTTACCGTAAAGTGCTTTTCTGGTGTTTCTAGTGTGTTATTGTAATTGTGCTAGTGCAGCTGGGCGGGGGATAGATGTTGTGGGGGACGACATGTTGAATGTTGCTTTGATCTATGTTTTCAGTAATTGCACCTGTAACCTCAAAGGTGCCTGAAGAGCCAGACCAGGGTAAGACACCAAGCTAACTCACAATTATGTTGTAGCTGGTTACCTAATAGTTGAAGAGTTGCCTCATAGTATAAAAACACCATGAGTCCATTTCCAAAATGTTTACTTGTTTCTTTTTGTTCTTGTATGTTGTTTGTTCCCATTGTTTCATTTATGAGATTTTCATTCATGTTTAATTTTTTTGTTGTAATACATCTACTGTAAGTTATGCTGGCTATTATACAGTCACATTTAATTAATGAGGATTTTCTGTAAAGACCTGAATGTTTTTTCTCACTTAGAAGATTCTCTAATGCAATCACGTATGTACCCATATGCAATAATTTTTTTAAATCTCCAGTGATATTACATAAAGTGAAATGTGAGGCAACTGAGCCAATATTTCCATGTTGTGGTTTATGTGGGTGTGTGTTGTTTCTGCCCAGTAGACAGGAGACCCTCTGCACCGACACCCACCTCTACTGGCTCCAAGACTCTGTCAGAGCATGACCCAGACTTCTGGGATGCCAGGCGTACGTCTAACTTACGTTTCTTCTTTTCGCTTTTGGAAAATGGCCTTAGGAGATCCAAGTCCTTAGTCACCTACAAGCAGTTAAATAAGCCCCAACCTCTTGGTCAAAGCTTTTTTGAATGTTTGTGGAAGTTTAGTCCATACCAAACCTTCTGTTTGCATCTGTCACAGCAGACATACCGAAGACCACCACTGAAGTCATCATGTATGTGCCAGGTAACAGTGAATCCCGTCCCGTCAAATCTCTCATGGACAGAACTCTAAGAGAGCATTTTCGCTAGTTTGTTCAGCATGGTTGGAAATAGTGATAATATGTGTTCTTTCAGAGGAAACCACGGTGCCACCCATTCCCTGGTATGAAGAGTACGATTACGCAGACCGTACGTACACCACCTTTCAGTCGGTCTGTCTTCTCTGTCGGTCTGTCTTTGTCTCTGTCTATCTGTCTGTCAGCCTGTCTGTTAGTCTGTCTGTCTGTAATCGTTTGGTCAAGCATCATCATCATGATATGAGTAGCCTGTTATCAGGGTGTTGGTCAGGAGGATTTCCTCATTAACTTCCTGCTCTGTCTATCTCTCTTCACAGTGGCAGCTAAGAAGCTAGAGGAGGAGGAGGAGAAAGCTCGAAAGGAGAAGGAGGAAAAAGGTTTGAATCAATTTCAGGGATTGGCTGTGTTTTAAACACCGATTTAAACTAGTCATTTAAGTATTTTTTCATCTGTATTTTGCTGGGCGGGTCTCACGTATCATCTTTTGTCACAAGATCAGTTAGATGGCTATATTTTGTGCTTTTAAACATATGTTTCAACTAACCATACGTCTGAGGTGTTTATAAAGTGGTTATAAATAGAGCTGTTTAATCATTTTGAATCCAAAATTACTTAAACATTTCATATATCATCTCATTGCTTCCCCAATGGAGAGCCACTATACACACATAAATACACTTAAAAGATGCAGTATGAGACTGTTGTGATTAACAAAATAAGTTCTTGAACCTCACAGTTTGACCTGGATGTGCCACTGGCCCTAAATCACAGACTGCATCTTTAACGTTTGTTAGAGGAACCTTTATGTATCATCATGCAACTATATTTTCAACTGTTGCACATTAGGTATTATGCATTATGGTTATTATGCATTGATACTCTGTTCCAGGAAAAAAATAAGCATGTTGTTTTGGACATTTATTAGATGGGTTATCTTTTTCTTTACTGAATTGCATTTAAGTGAAAATGTTTTGATGTGTTGACACTGTTCCCTTTTAATCTTTTTGTCCAGCAGAACCCTGCAACCCTGTTCGCAAACAGAACTTGTTCGCAGCAGAACAAGAACCATTCCAGCCTGTAGACTAGGGGAGGAAATAATTGGAAGTCTATTTACATGTGGCTATGGAGGGGGATGAGACGAGGGTTTATTAAAACCGCTTCTGCCACGTGTTGGGGCCCTGGGCCTGTGTGTATCAGTGAGAATGTCAGGGGAGGCATGAAGAGAGGAAAGAAAGGAGGGAGGGGAAAAGGAAGGGAGGGAGGGAAGAATGAGGAGGGGATTTGGGTCAATTTTGAGTGTGTGCAGTTTGTAGCTTGCGTCTGTTTGAGAACAGATTTCAAGTGGATTTTTGATAATGGTCACATAGAGTTGAAATGAGTCACCACCTATATTTACAGTTTCAGATGGTAAACAGACTAAGCCATCTGCCTAAAAGAGGCAGAACTATTCAAAGTTAGTAGAATGGCATTGGCTGTACAGTGCAATACTGGTAGCACATATGGAAGCATTTGAGTTATGGCTGTGTGTAAACATGCGTAGTGATTTGCTTTCCCATCACGCACTGCAGCGAAGCGGCTGAAGGAGCAGTGGGAGGAGGAAGAGGAAGAGAGGCTGAAGCGGATCCCAGTATATGCCAAACCAAAGAGTAAGAAAATCACACCAATGCGGGTTTTGATCAATAATGATTGGACTTGAACTTGTTTTGTGTTGGCCCAGTAACCCTTGCTTATGACCCATTCCACTTGTACTCCTATGTCCAGTCCCCTAGCCCCAGATTTACCATTACCCCAACAGATCAGAATACTGCCTCCTTTAATGCCTATCTTATATCCACGAATGTTCCCCAAATATACATATCATTTATATGTAATAGCCCTATAATATATAACCAAAGTCCCCCTAATGTCTAATGTTGATCTAATGTCTCTCTAAACTCTGTCTTATAGATCCTTAATGTATATCGAATTTCCCCCTAATGGCTAATGTCTATCTAATGTCTACCTTATGTCTGTTTTATATACCCTTAATATCTAATGTCTGCCTAATGTCTGTCTTATAGATCCTTAATGTCTATCTAATGTCTGTCTAATGTATAGTGTCTTTCTAATGTCCCCCTACTGTCTTTCCAATGTCCCAATAAGGTCTAATATACACCAATGAGCCAAAACATTATGGCCACCTGCCTAATATGCAGTTGGTCCTCTGCCAAAACAGCGCCGACCCGCCGAGGTGTGCACTCTACAAGACCCATGAGGTTGTCCTGTTGTATCTGGCACCAAGACCTTAGCAGCAGATCCTCCAACTCCTGTAAGTTGTGAGTTGGAAGCGTCGTGGATCAGACCTTTTGGTCCAGCACATCCCACAGAATTTGGAGGCCAGGGCATCACCTTGTCCTCTTCATCATGTTCCTCAAACCTTTCCCGATCAATGTGGTATTGTGCATGATCCTGCTGAAAGAAGTCGCTGTCATCAGGGAATACCATTGCCATGAATGGACTCATCGGACCAGTCAACCTTCCACCTCTCCAAGATCCAGCTCCGCCGTTCGCGTTCCCATTGTAGGTGTTTTCCACAGTGGACAGTGGCATGGGCACTCTGACCGATCTGCGGCTACGCAGACCCATACGCAGCATTGTGTGTATGGGAAAAGTGACACATTCCTCCAGTAAACCATCATTCAAATATTCAGTGACTGCAGCCACAGCAGACCTTCTGTTGGTTCAGACCAGACATCATCAATGAGCCTTGGGCTCACTGTCGGTAGGTACCACTGCTGACCGGGAGCACCGCACAAGCCTTTCCGTGTCGGAGATTCTCGGACCCTTGTTGTGTCATCGTCGTGTCATCACAATTTTGTCCTTGTCACAGTTACTCAGGTCCTTACTCCTGCCCATTTCTCCCCTGTCCAACACATTTACTACGAGAACTGATTGTTCGTTTACCATCTAACCTGCCCAGATCTCGACCTCTAGGAGTTGATCAGTGTTATTCGCTTCACCTGTGAGTGGTCAAATGTTTTGCCTCATCTGTGTATATGTAATGTCTGCCTGATGGCTGTCTTATCTACTACTAATGTGTATCTAACTGCCCCTTAATGTATCCCTAATCTCTAATGTCTCTCAAATACTTCCTTGTGTTTATCCATTGTCCCCCTAATACCCAATACAATGTCCCCCAAATGTCTCTTAAATGTCTGTTGCAGCTGGATTCAGTTGGCCTATTGGACTGTTCTGTCCCGACGGGTGTAGGAAACTGTCTTTCTCCCCAGGCTTCCTCCCCTCTGGTCCCACGGCCAGAAAGAGATTTTTTTACAGTTTTACATTCAGACCGGGAGATGACTAGCACATTCTCTCACTTTCTCACTATTGCTTTGACTCCCTGAGCATACTTTTGACTTAGCAAACTCATAATAAGGTTATTGTGTAATCATTCTTTTTTGTGCCGCACTTGACAAACCTAAAAAACCTCTTTTAGATTTCCCAGTGGTAGACCCTGTGTGATGCTGAGGTTCTTATTCTGCCTGTTCACGTTAAGCTCTAGCGACTCTTTTCAGGGTTAGGTGCCTGAAGGCAATTTTATGTTGGTCTTGGCTATCTTCCTGGTTGCCTGAAAATGTTGTTGGTCTTGGCTAACTTCCTGGTTGTGCGAGCAGTGTATAAAAATGCAGCAGGAGTTTGTATGAATTGTTCTGGAAGACTCAGGTCCTCTTCCAAGCATGCTGGCAATGTGTCATGACCATAGTCACAAAGTGGATAGTGTGAGAAATGGGAACATTTTGAAACATTTAGAAATAAAGTTGCTTGTGTTTGCCTGTGTTGGAGTGTACCAGAGCAAAGCATTTATGTTTTCATCAGATGTGGTCAGCATTTGCAGCCTGTTGCTTTTCAGGAATACGGACCACCACATATACCATAGCTGACTGAACTGTTCTGTATTTGACAACAAAAGTAAACCAAATCAAAATGAGAGGATAGCTATTTTGCTGTGTTTTCTCAGAATGCCCTCCCCTGGGCCTGGAGTCCCACCGTGTTGACGATGACCAGCTGCTTGCCTCATCTCAGTCTCACCACGGCTTCGCTGCTCAGAGAGGCAGGCTCAACATGCAGGTATCCACCCGTACCACACTGTACTACACTGTACTACACTGTACTACACTGTACTACACTGTACTAACAGGCTGTACGTCATATTAGACAGCTTTATAGATACTAGTTTAGAAGAGTATTCTAATAATCCAATAGGCAAAAGCAGGATAGTAAATCTGACCTGCGATGGGATTGTGTCCCCAGAGCTCCGGGGAGGAGGACGGTGTGTATGGTGGTGCGTGGTGTGCCGAGCCGGAGGAGAAGATCCATTGGTTTGAGGTGGACGCCCGCAAAGAGGTTGAGTTCAGTGGAGTTATCGTACAGGGCAGGAACTCAGATGCCGCGTAAGTCCTACTGCCTGGGATTGATATTCTAGGGTCAATGCGCTGGGATCAGAGCACTGGTGTCAATGTGCTGGTGTCAATGAGCTGGTGTCAATGCCCGGGGATCAATGCGCTGGTGTCAATGCCCGGGGATCAATGCGCTGGTGTCAATGCCCGGGGATCAATGCGCTGGTGTCAATGCGCTGATGTCAATGCCCGGGGATCAATGCGCTGGTGTCAATGCGCTGGTGTCAATGCGCTGATTTCAATGCCCGGGGATCAATGCGCTGGTGTCAATGCCCGGGGATCAATGCGCTGGTGTCAATGCCCGGGGATCAATGCGCTGGTGTCAATGCCCGGGGATCAATGCGCTGGTGTCAATGCGCTGATCTCAATGCCCGGGGATCAATGCGCTGGTGTCAATGCACTGATGTGAAAGCACTGTTTACACATATAAACCCAAGTGGAATACCAATTAACCTATGCAGCTGATTTAAAATGAGCACTTAATCCAAGCCAAACACCACATTTATCTTAAGGTCAAGCTTCAGTTGTGAACTAAAAGGTATTAGCAATGATTGATTTTGAGGGTCTGTAAAAAGAAAATTGTGTTATTTAGCTACATGTTCAAAGATTCCTATGTGGATTTTCATATGACTTTATTTCTGGATGTTAGGGACGATTTTGTGTCCACATTCTACGTGTCGTTCAGTAACGACAGTCGTGACTGGACGGTGCTTCATGACGGCTATGCTGAGTGGGTGAGTTACCTCATGATTGGTCAGTAAAATATCAAATTTGTCTCTAATCCTTAGTCCTCTCTAACCACTCTTCCTCCTCCCCCTCCCTTCTTTCCTTCTTCCTATCTTTCTTGACCCTCCCTCCACCTCTATCTCCCGCTCTCCACTAGTTATTCTATGGGAATGTGGACAAGGACACTCCTGTGATGGTAGAGTTTGACTGGCCCGTCGTGGCACGTTACATTCGAATCCTTCCCCAGAGCTGGAATGGCAGCCTGTGTCTCAGAGCTGAAATCTTGGCCTGCCAGCTGCCCAGTGAGTGCAATACAATGTCACATCCCTGACACGTCCTCATGACAATCCCGTCCAGCACGTCACATCTCTTCCAGAACCATGTCACATCCGAAACTTCAGGGCCTCCACAACGCAAAAAATGATAATCATTACCTAAACAAGCATTCCTTTTACTTCCCCTCACGTGATCTCACAAGTGATGTGTATTCAGGCATATGCTTCCACCGTCACAGGTAGCATCCGCAGCGATAATGAGGTCAACCCCACAGACGACCTGGACTTCAGACATCATAACTACAAGGATATGAGGCAGGTGAGACTGAAATGAGTGTGGCACAGGTGGGTGACTGACAGTTCCCTTCTCTTGTGTTTGTCCTCTTGCTCTCTTGTTCCTCTCCATCTCTTGCTCCCTCCATCACACCAACTTCCCACCGCTCTTCCTCCTCTCAATGACCATCTTTTCATTCCTTCCAGAATCACTGTGATCTCCTTTTCTCCCACTCACCCTCCTCCCTCTCTCCATCCTAGATGATGAAGGTGATAAATGAAGAGTGTCCTAATATTACTAGGATCTATAATATTGGGAAGAGCTCTGCAGGGCTGAAGATGTATGCCATGGAAATCTCTGACAACCCAGGGGAACATGAGACAGGTGTGTGTATGTATATGTGTGTGTGTGTGTGTGTGTGTCAGGTGAGGGGGTCAGGAGACTAGCTTGCACAGATATCTTAACCGCTATTGGAACATACTCATTTACACAATAAACCAATGTTATCTTCCTCATCAGGTGAGCCAGAGTTCCGCTACACAGCCGGTCTCCATGGAAATGAGGCCCTGGGGCGGGAGCTGATTCTCCTGCTGATGCAGTTCATGTGTAAGGAATACAATGATGACAACCCCCGAGTGCGCCGCCTGGTGGAGGGAGTGAGAATACACCTTGTTCCCTCACTGAACCCAGATGCCTATGAATTGGCTTATGAGATGGTAAGACGCCACGACTATTTCTACAAAGGTGCTCCAACAAGGGAGTTACGTTACATACTTTTCTTTCCATATCCTGTTTCTTTGTAGTCTGATCCCACCAGCTTACATACAACAAAAAGTTTAAACAGGAAAGCCTTTTTTTCTCTCTTGACCTGTCTCATCTTTAGGGCTCAGAGATGGGGAACTGGGGCCTAGGCCACTGGACTGAGGAAGGATACGATATCTTCCAGAACTTTCCTGACATCAACAGTGTTCTATGGGGGGCAGAGGACAGGGGCTGGGTCCCACGCATCGTACCCAATCACCATATCCCCATGCCAGAGAACTTCCTTAATGGCTCTGTGGGTGTCTGGTCTTTTTTTTTTGCACAACATGTGCGTGTATTTCCATTTGTATTGTACTCATTTTGTTACACATTTCTGGTATTACATTCTTTTTCTGCCATTTAGGTCGCCCTGGAGACCAAGGCCATCATTAACTGGATGGAGCGGAATCCATTTGTGTTAGGAGCCAATTTTCAGGGGGGGGAGAAAGTGGTGGCATATCCATTCGACATGCAGCGACCTCCAAAGGCCGTAGTGGTGGGTTCTGTTCTGCCTATAATGTAATGAAGCAGGATTTGTGTCCAAAAGCGCTAAATTTGCCAAAGTGGATAAATAAGACAGATCAAAGGGTTCCACTTTAGTCCCATCCCTGTCCCTTTATTTACAATAACAAGTCTGACTCTTCTGTCTTTCCGACAGGGGTCTCGACGCGGGTCGCGACCTGGGGTGGATTACGAGATAAATGAGGAGACGTGGGCCAGGATGCAGCGCCAGAGTGGGGATGCGCTGTGGGAGACCGCTGATGACATCATGTTCCGCTGGCTGGCCATGTCCTACGCCCACAGTCACCTGACCATGACGGAAACCCAGCGAGGCTCCTGTCACACTGACGACATCACCGGGGGACTGGGAATCATCAACAGGGCCAGCTGGAAGCCTGTGGTGGGGAGTGAGTGTCAACATGGGAAGGACATGAATGTGTGAGGACTTAAAGAAGGGCGAGGGAAATCCGAGAGAGAGAGAGAGAGAGAGAGGGAGAGAGGGTCGTAAAAAGTGAAGGAGTGTGTACGATGAAGATCATGTGTGTTTCCTTCCCTATCGTGGCGCAAACCCCCAGGTATGAATGACTTCAGCTACCTGCACACTAACTGCTTTGAGCTGTCCATCTTCCTGGGCTGCGACAAGTTCCCTCATGAGAGCGAGTTGCCTCTGGAGTGGGAGAACAACCGAGAAGCCCTGCTAACCTTTATAGAACAGGTGAGAATGCACTGGTATCACAGAATAATGCTTTGTATCATTTCGTTTTGAATGTATTATGTTTAGTTATTATCTTATGTGTAAAACAAAAATGATGTACCTTCTTTTTGTTATTTTTAAATTGTTGGTTTACATGCTAGCTTGTAAGAAACTCAGTAAATACTGTAGTGCACTAGTGAATTCCTCTGAGCGTCAGGTCCTGATAGAGGTGGTGTTACCTGTGTCCTGTGCTAGGTGCATCGTGGAATAAAGGGCATAGTGAGGGACACGGAGGGTAAACCTCTGGCCAATGCCACCATCTCTGTGGAAGGCATCAAGCATGATATCAAGACTGGTAAACCTGCATTCACACACATTTTAGAAGGACTATCCCCATGGGAACACAAAAACATTCAAAATTCTATTTTCCCTAACCCCAAAAGACGTGTGTTAACCATAAGCATAACCACACCCGTAATCCTACCTCCCTCCAATCCCCCCAGCGGCAGCTGGTGACTACTGGCGGTTGTTGAACCCTGGGGAGTACCACGTGACAGCCCGCGCCGACGGCCATACTCCCCAGACTCGGCTGTGTATGGTGGGCTACGACTCTGGGGCGACCCCCTGCAGCTTCACCCTGGCCAAGTCCAACTGGGATCGCATCAAGCAGATCATGACCCTCCACGGCAAGAGGCCGATACGACTTGTTACCAAGGCACCACCTCAAACAGGAAGTGACACCAGCGGTGGGGCAGCTGGCAGCGTAGATGCCACAAAGACAGGCACTGGAAGCGTTGGCAGGACAGGCAGCACATCGACCAACTTCAGGAATTCCCAGCGTCTCCGTCGTATACGATTAATGCGCCTGCGCAAGCTACAACAGCAGAGACTCAAGGACAGTCTCTCCTCCACCACCACCACCACCAGTACCACAGTTGCCACAACGACCACCACACCAGCCCCCACAACGACAGTTGAGCTGGTGACAGAAAGCACTACTTCATGGTATGACTCGTGGTTCCCTGTGGAGAGTCTCAACACTGAGCCGACGCCGGAAGAGATCCTTACAGAGATCCAGGAGTCAGAGCCCACACAAGACTACAACTTTGAGTATAAGTTTGATGATTACTGAGCTTTCTTATAATTGAATTTAATTCAATAGAATGACTACAGTAACAAATTAGAGTTTGTAACTACACAACCGTAGGTAAAATCTATTATTAATACTGTGAGGAATAAAAAAAGAATGTCATATTCTGCGCAGAGCTGAAAGTTAATATTCTTGCTAGAACACTTTTATCTGTGCTCTTCTTCTGTTACGATGGTTTTAAATTGATTCTGATATATTTTTGTACTGCTCACACAGATCAGAGGAAATGTCATGTTCTCTCTGCAGAGCAGGGAGTAACGTGCATGTCATTGATATTATTTACTCAAACAACTTCACGTCAAGGAAAAAAGCATTGACTTATTGGGATGCGTCAAATGTTGTTTGAAACACATTCATTTGACTTCCTAAACAAAATTGCTAATATCAGGGGGATGGAACTATATTGTGTGTTCATGTATTTTCACATTAAGCCATTTTCTTGAAATGTGTCATGCAGTTCCTTTGTTGATTTTACTTACTTGTTTAAATAAAGGTTATTAAATACAACTGTGTATATTATTTGGGCATTTTAGGCTGGAGAAATAAGAACACAACTTGATTCTAAAACATTTTGTTCATTGATAATATATCAGACAAAATATTGGTGCAGACATGTTAATACAGTAAAGAGTTACAATACATTCTGTAATGATACACTTTGTCGGAAGATCGGAAAATAACGGTAGCTGGAAACCTGTGCCGGTTGGTATAGTGAAGATTAAATTCATTCCTCACTGAATATGACCAAGACGATTGTGGCTCAGTCAGAGTGAGATTTCTTGTTATTAAGTGGATTCTTGTTTCCTGCTTCATCCATATGTGGGGTCTATAAGTGGGTGGAACTTGGAAAATATTTTGCAGGCAGTCGTTGGACATGAGCTGTGACCAGAGGTTGACTGCATGGGAGCCAGCCACCGAGCTCCCATATGGTTGAAATGAGCTCCAGGGAGAACTCAGCTCCCGTACTTCCTCTGGGCAGCGGTTTAAAGAGTAGGGCTCGATCACTTCCCAAATCCCAATTTAACCCCGGGCTGTGACATAATGTGCTTCACAGACACTGCCCAGGATGTTTCAATGGGCTAGAATCTGTGCACTTACTGTCTTGCATGTTCGCAAAATAGGACTTTTCAGATGGAACATTCCAGATGGAAGATCATGACTGGAGTTACGTAAATTAATATTTGAGGAGAATGATTCTCTTGATTACATTAACGGTCGGTTTTCTCTATATTCAGTGAGAGATCAAGCTGATAAGCAATTCCATTTGTTCCGGTGTGCCTATGATTCCAGAAGACACTGTACACCTCTGTGACCCAACCCAACACAATCCCATCCGTCTAAAAGTAGCATACAAACACATTTCTCATCACAGGACGATGCCCCCTCAAGAAAGCAGTGTATGCTACCCCAGTAGGTTTTTACACAATAATCCAATCAGTTGTAGAGTTTCTTTTTTTATAGATTTCAGGAACATTCCATGAAGCATTACAGATATAACCAGCCTAGAGGTGACCTAGACAGCAGCAGCACATTTAAAGAGGCATTCTTCAAGTCACAAGAAGGACCAGTCATTGGGGCTGAGATTGAATAACAATAGAAGATATTTAATAAATGTTAAACTTTCCTGAATTCTTATATTACAAAAGAACTAGATATGCAATACCAACATGTAGCAAAGAACATCTGAAACAACCAAAGATACTTAATGGTATAGCATTTGCGTAGGAAATACCAGAGATTGAGACTATATTTCAGTTGAGAAACAAAACTGTCATTCCGATTCAACAACAGAAAATTACACATTGTTACAAAGTTGCAGTTGGAGATTATTCAGTTAGGATTTCACTAAGCATTAGTAAAGAAAGGTGATTCACATAAGAGGAGCAGATCACCGCAGACACTTCATTGTGTTAGATCGACAGAAGGTCTTCTAATCAGACAACCAAGACGTTGCTAGACCTTCCTCAAAAAGCATTGTTTTCATGAATTCACAAGATTCATAAGAGCAAAACGCTTTGCCACAGAATAAGAACATTTGTTTTTCTTATTGGAGAAGTTGTGATCGTGCCTCCCAGCTTAAGTCATTTTTCTTCCATTGGGGCTTAGTGAATACGACCCTGTCTGACCCTGGTCGCATCACAGCGGTTACCAGAGCATCCAGAGTTTGTCCCCTCCACGTTCACTAATCTAGAAACGGGTGATGTCGTAAGAGAGTTGATCACTGGAGTCTGGGATGAGTGGACTTGGACGTGTCGGGTTAGGATTTACCAGACCGCCCCCCTCGACTCCGTCCAACAGTGTAGCGGAAACTCTTTAAGGGGTTCCTGCCACGGTAGTCCTTCTGTGGACAGAAGGGGTGGATGGATCAGCTGACATTAGAAAGATTATAGAATCCAATTAGCTTTTCAATGTACATACACACTTCAGATATAAAAGACACTCAGAGAGCAACCCAGCAGGGGCAATTACAGTTAATTGCAATTACAAGCATTTTACCGGTTACCAGTCAGGCACTTTAACCGTTTGGAAACATGCCACATCAACTGCTCACTCTGCTTTTCCAGCGTGAAAAAAATACCAACAAGTAGAATCCATTCTTCTGTGTCTTTTGCCACACTTCCAAAATGTCTTTCTTCAGCTTGATTAGGTTTCATGATCATTGGGCAAGAGTTTTTGTCTGGCTAACAGTAAGAAAGCCTTACCTTGAAAGGTTTCTTGATAACCCCTTGAGGTTTGGGCTTCTCTCTTCTCCTCTTCCGCCCAGACATTGGATTGGCCACTCCCCTCAGCGATGGAGGGACTGAAACAGACAAGGAGAAATGTTTGACAACCCAAAAATAACATTAAGTGGTTAACAACAGGCATCTAAACTTCTCTTACTTAGATATTCCGGTACGTTTTTCAGTTGTGGTTTGATGACGGCAGGGTGAAGGTCTTTATCGTGCCTCAGCAGCTGCAGATCCCGGGGGTTGTCCTCAAAGTAAGTCTGAGTGACAGAAGAATGGACTAACCAATAAGTGTGGAATGCAAACCAAGCACAAGGAGCCAATCCGTCGCCATGGAAGACAAGCACAGAGATGGTGAGAGAAGAGGGATGAAGACCACCCACCTTGAGTTTCTCGGAGTTTAGCAGCTCCTGTTTGATCTCTTTCAGTCTGGCCTCCCTCACCGCCTGCTTAGTCACTGACCGCATGGCATCCTACACACACACAATTTTGTACATAGAAAAACATCTATTTTACATTACCCCTAATTATTAACCGCGATAACCTAATCTAAACCAACAATAATTCCTAAATCTAACCCTAAATGACCCCAAGTCAGATAAAGCTTCTGGCTCAAGTGAGGATCAGCAAAGTGTTAGAGTTTCTTTGCTTGACCATCAGATAGTAAAACGTGAACATACACATGTTTAAAATACAAACTCCTCTGCTACAAGGTTTAAGGTGACAACATAACGCAGTACTCTACCTACCCGACAGCGGTATCTGAAGCCCTCTATTTCCTCCATCTTGAACTCATATGGCTTCAGTGCACACTCAGCGTTATCTGAGACAGAGAGAAGCTAGGTCAATCCCCAACTGACAGACACCACATTAGGTACAAACACAGACAATGCCTGAGCATAGCTACCTCCTGTGAGTGCATCCTCCACATCAGCCAGGAGGGGGAGCTCTGTATGTGAGATGAAGGTCAGAGCAGTGCCTGGGTTGTCTGCCCGTGCCGTTCTGCACAGAGAAAGAAAGAGGTTGAATTGCTAAGCTTCATCCAATACCCACAGAGTTCAGGTGCTATTGCCAAATAACCCATTGTACAACTCTGCCTAGAAACAGATCTTGACAGTATTAGGAGGCGCACACGAGGCTGGGTTTCATCTGTACCACACAGTGGTTTTCTGTTGTACTGTGATGACACTGACCGTCCAACGCGGTGAATGTAGGACTCGACGGTGGTGGGGAAGTCAAAGTTGATGACGTTGGAGACGTTCTGGAAGTCGATTCCTCTGGAGACTCCATACTCTTTGTCCTTGGCTCTGTGGGTTAGAAGTGTGTCACAATTAACCATTCATTCATATTTTACAAGCGCAAGACAATATTGTTAGAAATAAAAAGGTCTCTTAATGACATCCTCAACAGCCACACCACACATGCTTTCTTTTTACCCTAATATGGGTGTTTTTTTTTTATTGATAATGAAAGTCCAGTTTAATCGACTCATCGACAGTCAATGACCGGACGAGTTAAACAAAATACATTATGGATCTGAATTCAGTCCCTGGTTGACAGTGTTCAGTACATTTTCCATGCCTCCCTGCTTACCCAGGATTCTTCTTTTTCTTCTTTCCTTTCCCCTCGGCGGCCTGTCCTTTGGTGACGGGATCAGCCAAAACCTCCTCATCTGTGGCGATGATGTAATCATAGAACCCCTGGTTGAACTGAGTTATGATGTGACATCTGAATAGGAAAGGAAGCAAGCACAGGACAAAGAGCTCAGATTCCATCCGGTCCACGCATCAGTCAAGGCCCACATCCATCCCTCCCCCCTCACCTGGAGTGGACAGGCAGCTCAGAGTTGAGTACGCATGCAGGGATGCTGAACTGTTCCAGGAACAGTTTGAGTCTGTAGCACCTTTCCACCGCTCCTACAAACAGCAGGGTCTTGCCCTGAACCAGACGCAGCTTCAACAGAGTGTAGATGAGAAGGAACTTGTCCTCTTCCTCACACTTAACACTGTACTGCTGCAGCTGGCTGCTGTCTGGGAGCTGGGAGCCCTGCAGCTTCAGGATCACCTGGGAAACACAGGAACTGGCATGAGAGGAATCCCTACAGGAAATGTGCGATTAAACCAAGCATGTGGCAAACTAAACACAGCGCTACTTGGTTGCCTTACAGGGTTGTGCAGCAGCAGTTCCTTCAGAGCCTGGACATCCTCACTGAGGGTAGCTGACATCAGGAAGGACTGGTAGATCTTCGGCAGATGACTGATGGGAAGACATGCTCACAGTCATACACAAAGAGCACTGAAAAACACTTAAGTTTTATCCACATTTCAACACAATCACACACAAAAACACAATACTCCAGTCTCTCTATGCCATCAGCACAGGGGTAACACCAGGGTAACAATTTTAAAGTAACCCATTATGCCAATTCTAGTAATAGCAGTTTGCAACTAGTTTGCGTAGTAGGACATGGAAAAGCAGACTGTGGTAAATGTAACAGCTGAATGATATTTTACAAGACACAACAATCGTTTAGAATGCTGAATTAAATGCATAGGTTAATATCGGTCCACAGCTTTAATGTGCACTGTATACATCTCACTCACCACAGCAGGCTCTTGAGGTCAGCCTCAAAGCCAAAAGAAAAGAGCAGGTCGGCTTCGTCTATGACCAGGGTTTCCAGTGAGGACTGCAGGTCAAGGCTCTGGGCACTGATGTGGGCCAGGACCCTGGATGGGGTTCCCACTACCACGTCTGGCTTCTCCATCAGGACGGGCCTGCCATGAAACACACATTATCTTCTGCAAGCACAGGCCACGACATGCAGAGCCCAACAATGCACTCCGGGACACGTTAGAGACGACACAGGCCAACTGCATTGCGGAATAACGTGTTAGATGCTGTGAGAGTTGGGTAGACTTACCTCTGGGCAGACAGGTCGGACTTCCCGGAGATGTCTGCCACCCTGACGTCCCTGGCACAGTAAGCAGTCAGCTGGCGGATCATTACCTGCACCTGCTGCCCCAACTCCTTGGTAGGGACCAGGATGAGGGCTGTGACCGCCTGCTCACGGACACTCTGGGAAGGAGACACGAACAAGGTCCAGGATTTTTCCTCTACAGCCATTGTTCTGCCCTCTATGATCCCTGCCTCTGTACCAGAGCGTTCATATCTTGTGTGTCATATCTATTAAAAGCCAGCTCTGCTGTTGAAATACCAAAACTAGACATCAAGAGCAAATTTAATTATTACTACTTTTATGCATGTGCTTTCAACCATTTTCTTACATAAAAAATATATATGATTAGATTTTGAGATAATGCATAGATGCTGGTTTAGCTGACCGGTACCAAACAGGGATTTTAGAGGTGCTCACATGGTCAAAAACAATAGTAGATATCTATTTACACCATGGTGGAAAGCAAATACACGGCTCAAAAAATGAAGGGAACATGTATAACAATAAGTCAATCAAACTTCAGGGAATCAATCTGTCCAGTTAGGAAACATAAGAGATTGTGAATCAACATAACCTGTTTTGGTGTATATGAAAGTGACAACAGGTGCACTGGAAAAGCAACAGCAAGACAACCCCCAAAAAGGGAATGGATTTCCAGGGGGTGGCCCCAGAGAATTGCTCTCTTTCCGGACTGATTCTTCTCTAGTTTAGCATGTTGCTAGTGTCCTAGTCACTACTGGTAGCATGAGGCTGTACCTGCAGCCCATTCAGGTTGCACAGGAAGTCCTAGTGACGGGCAGAACGATGCTTTCCAAAACACAGAGACAATCTAAACATTTTTCAAGGTTTTACGAAACACTCGAAACATTTACTTGACAGGGACATATGCCGGTGAGAAATAAAAATCTGATGTTCAGTGTCCATAGAGACACATTTTCCCACATAAACAGAACATATTTTGTGGCTCAACAGTTTGGTGTGTGCTACTGGAGATTTTGGGGTTCGTATCATGCTTTCCTATTGCATTTCCAGCTTGCTTATCATTTAACTAATCGTCCATCATAATCTTTCGGATGATAAAGGTGTGTGGGCGAGAAGGGATCCTTCCTATTACTTTTGCAATAAATGCGACATTATTTGAACAACAACAATTGCAATAAAAAAAACTGAAGATCAGCGGGAATTGAACCAGGGTGGCCTTGCTCAAGAGACAGTGACACTACTTAAATCCCTAAGGAAAGAAGAAATGTTTCTACTTCAATTGCTAAAGAGAGGTCATGTATGAAGGGGTCAACACCAATTGACAGGGCGCTCGGGCACCGGGTAATTGTGGAAACCTGTGCTTTGCAACAAGCACTTTAAAACAACTGTCTACAAACCAGACTCCTTTCAAACATTTGTCACACGCTCTCATTCATCTTACACATTTTGCTCTTGCAACAAACTGACAGTTCAATCAGAGCTGTTGGTATTCCCACAAAGCCGGAGGCAGTCTGGTCTCAGACACTTAACCGACACCTGGTGGTCTTAATTTAGAAACGTGGCGTCAGGTGACCAGAAATGTTTCGGGACATGGTTCTGATTCCGTGTGTGTCAGTAGGGTGTGGAAAAGCTCGGAGCAGTAGGGAGCGTGTGTGGATAGCAGCCCACCACTACTCCAAAAGAACTGGAATAGCCATGTTGACAAGCATCAATACTTATAAACAAAACAGCCATTATAATAATTGGGATGATAAGTCAGGGCCATATGACGCTCTAAATGAAATGATTAATAGAATAAAAATGACATTTTGGGAGAAATTAGCCAGGAATTGACCGTGTGTAGTTCCACAGGACAGTCTGGGACACCACCCACTGAGCCTCCACTGCACATCCCTAATTATATTTCATATTTGTATTCATTTCTTATCATCCTGCAATTCAGTGTTGCTCATTCTGTAAATAGCATACCCACCTACCTCATGTACATTACACCTGCACTAAAAATTATTTATTCATTCCAGCATATATGAGAGAGAGAGATGACTGTCATAATGTAAATAATACCTGCACAATAATATTCATTTCCAGCACCCTTTATTGTTTGGTTTATTATATGTATTTATGTGTACTGTATATTCATGCCGGCGCACGAAGGTTTGCTGTGTCTCCCAGTGCAGTCATAAGAGCATGGAGGAGATGTTCTGAGACAGGCCGTTAGACCAGGTAAGCTGAACCCATCAGCAGGACCGGTACCTACTCCTTAGTGCGAGGAGGAACAGGAGGAGCACTGCCAGAGCCCTACAAAGCAACTTCCAGCAGGCTACTGGTGTGCATGTTTTTGAACAGACAGTCCAAAACAGACTCCATGAGGGTGGCATGAGGGCCAGAGATCCTCTAGTGGGACCTGTGCTCACAGCCCAGCACTGTACAGCATGCCTCCCCAGACCATCACTGTCCTTACACCAAACCGGTCATGCTGTATAATGTTGCAGGCAGCATAACGTTCACCACAACATTGCCACACTCTCATATCTGTCATGTGCTTAGTGTGAACCTGATCTTATCTGTGAATGGAACGGTGCGCCAATGGCAAACCTGCCGATTCTGACTAGCAAATGCCACCCCTATTAGTTCAGGTACTGAGGCAGCCACATCCCTGAATATGATTTGTAATTTAGCCTTAGCCCAATTAAATACAACATAGGTTACAAAAAGTTATTCCACAATCAAGAAAAACAATCTAATGGTATAAGCCCCTTTAAGACTCACCTGCTTGGATGTCAGGATGCGCTGGATCAAGGGTACAGCGTATGCAGCTGTTTTCCCTGAGCCTGTCCTGGCTCTAGCCAGAAGGTCTTTGCCCTCCAGAGCCAGAGGGATGGCTTTCTCCTGGATCAGAGTTGGCTGAGCCCAGCCCAAGTCCGCCAAAGCCTAAGTGCAGGGAAATATGTGACTTGATTATTGAACTAAGTTGAAAATTAAGTGCGTTGCAGTACTGTTTAAGTAACATCAAACTAGTCATATATATTATATAGACTCAACTAGGGAACCAGACAGACATACAAAAAAAGTAAACACATTCGAATGCTAGCTAGCTAGCTAATGCAGGGCTAGGTTAGTTACATACGCTGCTTCTACTTGGGTATGGTTCTAACAGTTGAACATAATAATTTCAGATTTCATACCATTTATTCTCATTATTTTCACCCAATATTATAACACTTACCTTTAAAATGCGATCATCTAAGCCCATTTCATGAAACTGTAGCCTGTCGGTAGCCATATCTAATACTCATAGGGTTTGCACGTGTGCATGTCGCTTGAAATCTACGTCACATTATAATGAACAAAAGGATGACTTTCAGCTAGCAGTAGGGGGCGGTATTTGTACGCTGTAGTTAGCTGCAATCTGCCAACAGGCTCCTCAAGACGTCCAGCTTTTTTTATCCGTAGAGATTTTAAAAATAATTAACTGAGTGCACACTGTAGACTAGGTAAGCTGCCTTAAGTGATCATAGGACAGTTTAAGCATGGACATCACCATTGAAGGCATCTTGAATATTCGACTCATTATATTCCCCATAAAACCCAGCGTCAAAATTAGATACTGGTTCGTTTTGCGTGTCATCATAATTTTTTCTCATAAGGAATTTTTCAATCGCTTCAAATAAGGTCTGTTTGTTTAGGTTTACCCCGGGTAAACGTTTTGATAACGGTATAAATCTTGTCAGGACAAGGTGACATTTCTCTACAAAATATATGTGCTTACATTTAACCAATATTGAGTTAAAAGTCAAATTTTCCTATTTTTTCACTGTTATGAAAAGGGTGAGGTGATGTAAGCCTACATGAAACACTGAACTTATTTGAAGTGGATCTAAAAATCGCCCATGGATAAAAATGATGGGGGTTCAAACTGTTTCATTTCAGGGAAGATCGTTTCTCCACTGAAATACTGAAATAAGTGGAGAAACGACTCTCCACTTTTAATTTCAATACATTACATACAGTGGGCAATACTTGGTAAACTTCACATCTACCATATCTGGTAGGTAAAAATGTCAAAAGGTTCCTTCTTTAGTAGAGTTCTTCGTCGGTGCAGGTGAGTTGTAATGTCTACGTTGACTACTTTTTAGCGATCTCTTCAACCTAAACGGAATGTGCACGTTTTGTGTTTTTTGTGAGTTTCCAGCAATGTTGCAAAATGAACGGAAAAGTCTGCATTTATTGTGCTTTCACGTCAGAAAAGTGTTGAACAACAATCACCCTGCCTTCACTCCATAGAGATGCATGTGTACTTGGCTTTTGCGCAATACCGTATGCTGTTCCTGCTCTCCTGACACCTTGAAATGAATTCTGGGACATCAGATACGTTCTCGATGAAAAAGTCACCAACCCATGCATCCTCGATAAAAGAGTCGGATCAAGAACCCATCCGTGCATTTTAGCCATTCTTAGTAACTTGCGTTCTTTGGATTGGAACCGTACTTGGGCCATGAAAGATGACGTCAAAAGAGTTCACAAGAACGGACGAAAACGCGGATTGATAAACGGGCAACGTGTACGAATAACGTGAACGTAGATTGGATGCATGCATTGTCATTTGAGTAGCATGAACACTAAGGCGACTGTGGAGTAGATTTGGGTCTATTTTATAAAAAGTCTGGTTCCATAGGTTTTGGGTAAAATTGCTGTGGATATTGCTTTAAGAATGGAATCGCTTTGACTGGGCAGAGCAGAACAGTGTATTTGGCCTTGGCTGGTTCTACGCTGGCTCTCAAGTTTAACAAGATCATAAAAATACATATTTATTTTTATGATATATAAATATACTTTTTTCTATTCGAAAAATAATATTTGGTTTCTCATTTCGTTCAGTTTGACACAACGTTTTGCAACTAATACATTTTGTTAGGCAGAATGAATACACCCCACATTCTTGGTCACACTCTGGTACGGTAGATGTCGCCGGTCTAAGCAACTTTCAGTTGGTTGCGATCCGCCAACGCTAATACAATTAGAAGAAGAATCTGTTCTGCTGTACCACATGACCTGCCCCACTTCAAAACAAACATAAAAAGCATTAGTCGGGGGAGGATTAAGGACTTTTCTGAAAGTGAGTATGGATGTTTAAACTACATAGCAAGCTTTGGATCCTTTTTTGAGATCTTATTCGGCGAAGTACGTAGCCCTAATTGTAGCTAGCTAACAAGCTAGCTAGCTATCCCCTCTGTCCAGAGAATGACCGTTCATGTATGGTACTCATGTAATTAACCAAAGGTAGCTAGATCGCTAGATTTTAGCTTGAACTAAAGCAATCCAAATGCTGGTTAAATATTTAGCTAGCTAACGTTGTGCAGCTAGGTACCCGGCTTTATTATCAAAGTTGAGTGGCTTTTTCATTCATCTAGCTACTCCGCTAACGTTCGCTAGCTTAAGGTTATTGTGCATACATCATGTACAGATCGTATTCAGGAGTAGTAGTACCTGGACGTCGATAACTAGCTATTGTACGTGTTTTAGTTTCCTAGGTTGTTCACTATAATGCTATACTGTACCGTCATCCGTGGCATTGGGTGCGATATCAGTATTATTTTATTTATTGATTTCAAGCAGCAATCCGCAATAGAGACGTAACGAGTTCTCTGCTTCCTTGTTTTGGTTGAAAGCTGAAGTTAAACACTCACGTTCCTAAACAGAGGCATGTATGCAGTTACAGTACTGATGTGAAAATTGCTCTTCCGTCCGTGTTTTGAGGCTATAGGGTTTGTTGACTTACATTGGTGTAAAAAAACCTTACATAGGGCTACTGAAAACCATTTGAACTAAGTTCATTAGGCATTTAAAAGTTGTATTCTTCAATAATTAATTAGTAAGTATTGTTCATGTATAACGTCAAAAACAGGATCTAGAAACACTTGAGTGGCAAGTTACCACTGTGTACATGAAACAGTAGTATGGGCTGAATGATAACATGTATCTCATGATAATTTAGGATACATTCGTGGCCTTTAGTCTCACACTATAAAAGGTATCCAACCCGCAACTCTTCCTTGGCCAAATATCCTATTGCAGCTTTCCAGCCAGGTGTAACCAAGCAAGCAGTCCAGCCATGTATGGGCTTGTCATATTTCACCAACATGACTTATTAGTGAGCATGAGGAATTAGCCAGGTAGTTGCCCAAAGAGCCTAGGTAAAGGGATGTACCAGGGCTTGAAGATAATCTGGGTTATACAAACTGCTTTACTCAATCAGAAATCTGTTTTGGAAGGCTTATTTACATCATAGATGATTGAGTGTGAACAGCTGAAGGAACTAGTGAGCTGAAGTTATAGGACAATAAATCTTCAGGGGAAAGAGGCACTGTAAAAAGGCTAGTTTGGATGACTGTCATCTGTACCTAGGACTAGAATGATAATTGTACTCCTTATATGGTCATGTCTCAGATCTGACACAGGAAGGACCAGGACCAGACTGATCCAGCTAAGGAGCCATACTGAGCAGAGACATGGATTGTCAAGTACGACAGCTGTGCTTACTGTCCGTCCGTCTGTCTGTCTGACTGTCTTGCCTGTGTAATGACCGGTGTTTATGTTCTTCAGATCAAACAGCGTGTTTTTACTGGGGTCGTGACCCAGCTCCAAGAGCATTATGGAATTGTGGACCAGGAAGTTCGTTTTCAGAAAAGGTAACCCACCATATCATCCACGTATCTAGATTTGAAGTCCTTGCGTATGTGTAATATGTGTGTACCGTGCACGGACCAGGGTCTCTAACTGTTGGTTAAACCCTCTGTGTGCAACACATCCCCTCTGGGATCCCAGGATCTCTGTCACCCCGCTCCTCTACAGACTCCTGGCTGCTTCCTACAGAGCAGTTGAGGGAATCTGCCCGTCCCTACATTCAATCTTTGCTCAAGTCCTACATTTTGACCTGAAATCTCTGTCCTGCCACCTCTGTTGTCTTGGGCATCCCACAGCTAGGGGAGTGAAGCTGCTGGTTGGCCTAGTCCAAATACCTCTGTGACCTGGCACCCCAAAGTTAGAGACCCCCCCCCAACATGGTTTTCTTTTAGCCCTGACTTTGCAGGTGACTTTGTTTTTCAGGAACATTTTGAAATGACATGAATGACGTTACTGTCTGTGTGTTGCAGTGTGGTGAAGGGGAGAGTTCCAGCAGTGGGGGAGAGAGTACTAGTGAAGGCTGTCTTGGATCTGTCTCATTCCCACAGCTGGAATGCCCAGAGAGTACAAAGCCTAACAGAACACACACCGGTACCTGACATCCTGAATGATCCAATACTGTAGAAAATGCTTCTCAAATAAGGAAGAAACTACTTGACTGCAACATGGACACATGGTGAAGAGGTCGAATTGAACTCCTCTTTCTTGCTCTCTCTTCATTGGTCTTCAGACATCCAAGTGTCCTCCCCCGCTCCTGCCCTCCATGATGCCTGCACATGGACCCAAACCAGGCATAATGGGGAACAAGCCGCAGCCTCTCCTCAAATCTCCCAAGATCCCTCCTCTTATCCCCAGCATCCTTCACACGGTGGCCAAGCGTGAGTAGATCTGTTTTAAGTCATACCCTACTCTATATACTGTACTACTCAACAACTACTCTCTATATACTGTACTACTCAATAACTACTCTCTATATTCTGTACTACTCAATAACTACTCTATATACTGTATTACTCAACAACTACTCTCTATACTGTACTACTCAATAACTACTCTCTATATACTGTACTACTCAATAACTACTCTCTATATACTGTACTACTCAATAACTACTCTCTATATATATACTGTACTACTCTCTATATACTGTACTACTCTCAATATACTGTACCACTCTCAATATACTTTATTACTCAATATCTACTCTATATATATACTGTTTTTCTTTCTATATACTGTACTACTCTATATATGTATACTGTATTTCTCTCTGTATGCAGTGCTTCTCTGTATGCTGTATTTTTCTCAATATACTCTACTGTTCTCTATATATTTTAGGGGTGCAACGGTACAGTGGGCCCTCGGTTCTGTACGTACCGCGGTTTGTGGGTCATGGTAACGATACAGTGGGCCCACGGTTCCGTACATACCGCGGTTTTTGGGTCATGGTAACGGTACAGTGGGCCCACGATTCCGTAAATACCGCGGTTTGTGGGTCATGGTAACGATATGGTTTCTGTATGAATGACGCTGTCATGTTAGAAGTGTTTCCACACAACTAGCCATCAGTGGCAATGCAATGCTTGCAGACTGCACTCTGTTTAGTCTTCTTACCCTCATCATTGTATAGATTCAACAACAATTATGTCAAATATTCTATAAACTCCTAGTTTGCCTTTCTCATTCCAACGGTGGAAAATAAATGTAATGTCCAGGTCATTCCAGAATCACCTCAAATGTTTCTCTAATCTGGCAGCAACCAATTGACTGAGCTCATTAAGGTGATTTCACCGGTACAAATTGCTGGTAGAAAAAAAGGGCAGACATTTGCAGGCACTTTAAAAATCACGTACTGTAGACTCAAAGAGGATGGAATGCAATGTTTCCACTGCCAACACAGCGTTTGAAACCACAGCGTTTGAAAACCACAAGTTGACGGAAAAATACTACCAACATCAAAACACATCTGAAAGCGCCTCATCCCAAATTCCCAATGTATATGCACAGGTAAAGTCAGTGATGTGGGTGTACCCTAACTTCTGTCAACTACAGTATCTAAATGTTTTTGAATCTTCTGTTCCTACATTTCCAACTGATATTTCCATCATTGTCATTTAAACTACCCGAGCAATAACGCATGTTGGTAAACATTTTGGACTGGCTAGTTACATTTTGGAAATTCCCCAAATTTCCAAAATGTGTTTAAAATGCTAATAAATATTAGTAGGCTATATCGACATTGTATACTAAGCATTCTCATATGTTCCATCAGCCTTACTTGATATTGTGTTTTGCTCCATTATACTTTTTTTGAGAAGTACCAGCGCTCTTCTCCGTCTCTTCATGGGGCACCTTAAGGGAGGTTTCCTACTGAGATGTCATTGCAAATCATCCATTAGTTGTTTAAGGGGGAGGGGTTTGCAGACCTGCGATTGCCACGTTTTGAGGAATTGCTATGGAGTACAGTTCGTCGGTTGACGTGTGCGTATTGAACCGTAGGGGGTGTACTGAGCAGTTCGATAACATCCCATGTAGCGTTGCATCCCTAATATATGTAATATGCTGTACAACTTTATCCACAGAAGTCCTTCTGATATACACAAATCCACACTATTCAGACACAATGTTTTTGTTTCCGTCATTTTGGTGGGTAGCGGCAGGTTCTGCCGTTTGGTCGCAGAAAGACCGCACAGAGCCACAGAAGTTGTATGGAATAAGGATCCATTTCTTTCTCTTTGCCAATCTCTGTCTCTCAGCGGGACTGCTGCAGACACCGTCGTGGGGCTGTCAGTTTGAGGGCTGGGGGAGAGGCGCCAGGAAGAGACCAGCTGACGTCGGGAGACGAGGAGACCGCCGGTGGGTGAGGGTGTGCACGGTGTGCGCGTGTGTGAATGGTTTGTTGTGTGACACCATGCCATGTGTTTGTTACTCAGGGAGGACAGTGGAGTCCGGGGTTGTGACTTGAAGCGTAGGAGGTGGGAGGAGGAGAAGGAAGCTCAACCCAAAAAGGTCTCTACCCCACCTCAGAGTCCCGTCCTATTCTCCTGCTTCTCCAGAGATTGGTGAGTTCTCTTGTCATTCGTTTGGCCATTTTATTTTCCTGGAGATCTTTATCGCCGTGTGAATTCAGTCTGATGATGCGGCCCCTGTCTCTCCCCAGTGTGTCATGTGACGGTCTGGAGCTGCAGCGTCGCTACCCCCACCTGTCCCTCCCCCCCTCTGTCTGTCACCTGTCAGTCAGCTGGATTGACAGCTTCCCTCCGTCCCAGCCTCTGTCCTTTCCACTGCCACAGCCCTGTCTCTACCACATAGGCCCCGCCCAGCCTGAGGCCGACCAACTCACACACACAGAGAGAGAGGTTGGGGAGTACACTGTAAAGGTAAAGCTCGCTCTACCACTGACTCCGCCCGTTCGCCACTTGGCCGTCTCGGTTGGTTGACTGTATCCGCCTTTCACAGGTGCTGCTGTTGTCCATGACAAGCTCAGAGGAGCTGTACAGACAGTGCTGTGGGCTGCAGGACCAGACAGAAACACAAGAGGGCACTGTGCACCCTGCCTCTCTCATCAAGGTGAGGGTGGTTACGTTGTGACTGGCTACATTCAGCTTAAAATGATAAACACAGCACCTTCCTGCAACTTTCGCAAAGTGATAGAGACATGTTCCATCAATCCTTAACATTGGTAATATTATAGGTCCATACTACCGTGACCCTCTTTCTCCACTTCCTGCTCTCTGTCAGTTCCTATTGGGGCAGGTGGGAGGGGAATTTCGTGTCCTTGGGGGTCCTTGGTCCGCTGAGAAGGATGGAGGTGGTCCAGGTCCACTGAAGGAACCTCAGGCGCTAATGAGAACTGCCCTGCGCTGCGTGAAGGAGCAGACTGGACTGGACCTCAGTGCCTGCTCCCATTGGTCAGTGTACACACTCACATGTTCTGACTCACAGACACACACATACTCGTACTGTCTCAACTCAGACAATAATAATAACACAACCCTGTTTCCCAAAAACTTGTGACGCTGTGTAAAATGTATATAAAAACAGAATGCAATGATGTGCAAATCATTTATGCCCTGTTATCAATAGAGATATGTACAATGACAACATAAATTGTTGAAACTGAGACCTTTTACGGTATCTTGAAAAATATGTGCCCACTTTGAATTTGATGCCAGCAGCATGTTTTACAAAAGTTGGGGCAGGGGCAACAAAAAAAATGGAAAAGCTGTGTGTCGCTAAAAAAAACATAACCTGTTTGAATATTACACAAATAATTAGGTCAATTGGCAAGAGGTCAGTAACATGATTGGGTATTAAAAGATCATTTCATAGAGGCTGGCCTGACAGAAGTGAGGATGAGCAGGGGTTCATCACTCCATGAAAAGCTGCGTGGGCAAATAGTGCAGCAATATAAGAATAATGTTTCTCAACATAAAATTGCAAAGACTTTGGGGATCTCATCATCACCGGTACACAATATCATTTACAGATTTAGAGAATCTGGAGAAATCTCTGTATTCAAAGGACAAGGCTGAAAAGCAATATTGGATGGCCGGGATCTTCGGGCCCTCAAGTGGCACTGCATTAAAAACAGACACGATTCAGTAGTGGAAATCACTGCAAGGGCTTAGGAAACACTTTTAGGAACCAATGTCTGTGAACACAGTACGCATCAAGTTGAAACTACAGTGCAAAGAAGAAACCCGATATACAAGATCCACTACCACCTCCATCTTCTGTGGTAGAAATGTTCTTATTCCATAGTGCAATGAAATCACAGTGCTTATTCTAAGTATAATCAAGTCATTTAGTAAGGCCATTGTGTTTCAGCTCTGCTCACTTGTACAGGATGTGCCTACAACAGATAGCTATAGCTTTGGCTTCTGCTCACTTGTACAGGATGTGCCTACAACAGATAGCTATAGCTTTGGCTTCTGCTCACTTGTACAGGATGTGCCTACAACAGATAGCTATAGCTTTGGCTTCTGCTCACTTGTACAGGATGTGCCTACAACAGATAGCTATAGCTT
>JACXGJ010003937.1:0-49514 GCA_016801105.1 Esox niger
CCTTAAGGGACAACTGCCCCTACCGTCCCCCACAATCACATTCCTAAGGAACAAAGGACAGATAACCCTATTCAGAATATCTCATGATCCCCTGTATAATATAGACATATGTGTCACAACCAAATACCAGAGTTACATACTAGGCAATAGATAAACAAACATGTCTCGAAAATACATTAGTTAAGAAATTGCCACAACAGGTTAGAAATGCAAACTCTTAAATGTCTACTAAAGACTCATCTCTTCAGCCTGGTCTATGATTAAGTTAAATCTGTCCCAAGGGCGTGAAGGTCACCAGAAAGGCTTGATAATGTCAACCCTTGCTGTCTTGTCAGGTGGGCTCTCATCGCCACTGGGATGCCTTCCCTCCAATGCCATTCGGGGTGAAGTCACTGGCTTGTTTTTGTCTCTCTGCTGCGCACTTGTGCTGTACTCTGCTGGCAATACTCAGACCTCATTCAGGGTGATTGCGGTTGATGGATGTCCCTTTGGTTGATGCTTGGCAATGTGGGTTGATTGATTTCCTGTCTGTTGGGCCCTGTCTGGGGCCTTCCCCGTATAGGGCCACAGTGTCACTGGACCCCCCGGTCTCAGGCCTAAGGACTTATGCTGCTATATTATTGTGCTTAAGGAGTAGGGTCAGTTCTCCTTCTACACTATAAATGCTTGTAGATCTAAAGGATGTTTTCTAAATCTTCCCTGTCTCCTGTCATTTTAAACTTAGGAGGACATGAGGTCTTGGCCCACACCTGTGGAGTACCAGGCTTGACTCGTTGCTGTTTCCGTCCAAAGTCCTTCTGGTTGTGTTGCAGATCAAGATTATACCTGACAAATTCAGCTACCACTCTGTTGACCAAGGGAAGAGATGAGAAGTAGACTGGTCAGAGAGGCATTTTTGGCTATTTATTGAAAAGGATGTAGGGGGGCATAGGGACATGGGGTCTTTGGGTGGCAGAGGCCTTCATAATTCACAGTACAGCTGTGAGCGGCTGGCAGAATGACTGGCTGGCTTTAGTACTGGCAGCTCTTTCAGAGCTAAAGTCATACCTATCTCCCTCCCAATTGCCACCCTGTTCCTAATGTAGTGCACTACCTTTTACCTAGCCACATACAAGAAATGCAGGGCCATTTGGGACATTGCCAGTCTCCTCCACCCCAGAGCATGGCAGGGCAGAGTGTCTGCAGCTATGGAGGTGGAAACAGGATACCCTTCCAACGAAGTTTGGGTGAGAGCAAACTGGCGAGAGACTAACTCCCACATAGTGTGTATTGTTGCCTCCCAAACAGCCTTCAGTGGCCTTTAGAATGTATAACTAAGCTTACAGTATGCAATGGTGAATTAAAATACTATTGAAAACAGTTATGCCTTCAATAGATGGCCGAACAGATTGCCCAAAAATGAATCATTAGATAGGAATAAAAACTCAATGACAAACATATGTATTTTTAAAAACAGATGGTCAAATATAGATCATTAGATGATTTTATCTAAGAGATACAAAACAGATTTTTCTACTCTTTTGAAATCCTTTTTACAACTTTTTGTCTGGCAGAAGATAGGTGCATGTACTCCCAATTGCAAGAGCCACTGTACTTAGCTTACTTGTAGATGGCTTCTGATGCATTTATGCATCGTAGACCCAAAGTGAATTACACATCCATGTATCCGGTGAGGGGCGATGTGGCGTCTGGAGCATTGAAGACATATTCTGACCCGGGCCGTGGGATTTCTGATGGTCACTCACACACTGATCTTTGTTTACTATCGTTAAGACCTTTGCATTTCTATATTTAACAATTTCATCTCAAACTCATCCCAACAACCATCTCTCAATAACCGTATTTCTGTTTTCCCGTTACACCTGCCTTCCTCTCTTTTCCTCACCCTCCACTCCTTTCTCAGGCCAGGCATGTGTCCCAAATATGTGTCCCAAAGAGCACCCTATTCCTTTCTTGGATGTACACGATGTCGGGAACAGGGTCAATTTGGGACACGACCAAAGGATTTGATGTGTCATTGAGAAACCTTGAGATAGATGAGGTCCTCAATTGGAGGGAACCATTAACTCCACAGAACAATGGAGCTCAGAATGCAATAAATCAGCAAGAATCATTGAGAATGGCAGAGCTCTGTGCCTGGCAGAGCTCATAAGAGACCATAAGCTGTGATGCAGTAATGTTGTTGTGGGGTGAACAGTAAAGTTGTCATAAAAGCCAACATATGCTCTGTGAGACGCCACATATGTGTGAAATTAAATAACCCTCTGCCTCCGTGTGACTGTGAACGCAAAACAAATATACATCTTCACTCACCTCACCAGATCCATTTAAATGCACTCAATGGAAAGTAAAATGAGACTTTTCTGAGCCACTGAAATATGTTTCTCATTATAGATGTTAGTTGAAGGAAGGCAGGTCTGTTACACACCGACCCACATACACACACTCCCACAGAAACACAGACACCTCAGTACAACTGTTGTTGCTTTAAAAGTATGCTTTCATATTTCTAGCAATCGGTCCAGAACAGCTGCTGTGTCTTTGAGGAGGGCATAATGTGGTTGAGAGTTAGTTGGGTAGAGACAAACACACACACATAAACATATATTCAAGGGGCTCTGGAAACATTCACGTTGCGGTTGGAGGAAGAAGTGGGATTACTGTGCTTTAAGTAGGCGCAGGCCAAGCCGGCCAGGGAAGGAAATCGTTCTTCTCTGAAGATTTGAAATTTAAACTATACCCCCTCTAATTTTACCCGTTCTCCTTTAATCTTCACGAACCGCATGCAAGCCGATGGCCCCTCCCATGTGAAAATACGCTAGCATGTCAGTGGCTGGCCCCAAAAAAGCAGAGGTAGCAGAGACTGGGGCACCTCACTGTACTGTTCCGTTCCAAGGTAACCAAACATACTCATGAAACCAAGTCACTGTGTGCTTCCCAAACCCCAACCTATTCCACATATACCCTGGTCAAAAAATAACAGTAAATAGTGAATATGGTATCATTTGGGACGCAAACACTGACTTGGCTCAGGCAGGACTTGGAAGGTAAAACCCCCTCTAAGCTTATTTTCTCTGCTTGGTTTAACGATAAGCTCTCTTCTCCCTCCTCTCTTCCCTCTCTTCCCTCTCCCCACTATGTCCTCTCATACCGGTGGTTTTGGGGGCACAGAAAACATATGACAATGTGCATTTATAGCTTCACCCCACAATCCTCAAACAAGAGTACCATTTGGGATGCAACCCAAATCATTTATTCTGTTCTGGAGACTCCGCTCTCTCTGTCACAATACCACCTCAATGAGCTGCGTGCATCACCGTAGCAACCAAAGTAGCTCAACCACAATGTGAACCCTAGCAGCTGATTATATACATGAAAAGAGTTACTGAATTTCTGTCCCCACATGCCAAGATTAAGGCACAAAACCAGACCCTGTCATAAAAAGAGCACTTAACAAGTGATGGAATAAGAATGACCATGTTGGAGTTGTTTTTTAAATCAGCAAGGGTAAAATTGTGAACTGAGCAGATTCTGGGTTATTTCGACACAGCTAATTGGGCTGTGTGAATAACCAATTTCTTTGAAATGGGTACAGAAAATCTAATTGGCTGTCATGAAGCCTTTGACATTCTGTTATCTGCACTATCTGATCTAATCACTCAATTAAGTGCTACTTGATGTCAACTCCTGGCCCTGACCGAAACAATAATAGCAAAATAAATCATAGCAAAGACATTACAGTCTAAGAGTGGAGTTTGTGCACGCATGTACTACTATTCTTGTGAGGACCAGATATACTCACTAGCATAGTAACCTATGGCAAATCATGACTAGAGAAGAGATTTTGGCAGTCCTTATTTACATCATGGGGACCAAATGTGCCAATGAGTATAGTAAAGCCATAAAAAATATGGGGACCCCATGAGGTAAAAATCTATTTCTGGCTCAAGGTTTAGGTTTTTGGTCAATCTTACAATTCATTTACAAGTTCGAATTGGTTTTTTTTAAGGTCCAGGCATTGTTGGTTAAGGTTAGGGTTAAGGTAAGGCATTGCACCTAGGTAAAATATAGGCATAAATGTTACTTTATTGAGGTTACGATAAGGGTTAAGGTTAGGGTTAGGTTTAGGGTTAAGTTTGGGGCAAGGGCAATTTCTATTTTCTGGTCCCCATGAGATTAGCTGTACAAATGTGTGTGTGTGTGTGTGTGTGTGTGAAACATGATAAAGTTTATGTAATATTTTAGGGTTGTTTTAGCCCAGGGATGCATGTTCCTGGAGACCAATCATGCTGGACGTTTTCTCTCTAACCCCAGGTGTGCATTTTGAAGTCGTAAACTGAGCATTATATGTATCAGGTTTCTAGAATCACAGACAACTACTTTGAACTCCATAAGGTGTGATGTAATTTTCTTGATGTATGATAATGCAATGCATATTAGGTTTGGATATATTTTGTTAGATCTGAGCAGACAAGATGTTTCATTACACAAATGTATAATCCCACCTCTTTCAGCAGTTACATCGTCAATGATGAAAAGTGAACAATCCATTTGCTTTCCTCTTGCCATTAGAACATGTTAATATTTGTGTTATTGTGCTGGGTTGTTTTCGATAGAACCTAAAGATTTCTGATCAGAAAATGGCATTGATTTCAGAATTATAATTGGTTGTACTTTTTGCAGCCTATTCCAGCTTTTGATTTACCTTTCAGCTGAGTTTTGGGAGATGGGAAATCATTTTCAACATTTGGACATTTGGTCGGTAAAAGGTTAACAACTTGTCAATGTTTTTCTTTCTAGTGTTTCATCAGTTTAGTAGTACCCATTTGTACCTCTAGAGTGGATAACCCAGAGTTCAAGGTGCACTTGAGCTGTACTTTTGAAGCCATATCCTATGAATTATAAACGGAAGGAAACATTTCTGGACCTTTTACACATTTTGTCTGCAGAAAGAGGTGACAGTATTTAATTGATTATCTAAGAATTAATTCGGATGATCCAACTCAGGCAAATACACTGAAGCCTGTTATTGTCATCGGGGATCCAACATGGCTTTTAGTGAGTTGTTTATTTTTTGGTTATTGTGAATTTTATTTAATTTATATTTTCCCTTAAAGATTTCAGTTTGTTTTTCAATTGAATTGTTCATGTTATAGGTCACATTATAGGTGGAAAATATTCTGACATGATTTAATCTTTGTCCCTCTTTTTTACATAACAAAAATCTGTCATTTTAACAGGGGTGTGTAGACTTTTAAGTACGCAGACTACTTTGTAGAAGCACACTTGGCAGTGATCACAGAGTTGAGTGTTCATGGTTATGTCCCTACCAGCTTTGCACACCTGGATTTGGGCAGTTTTTCTCATTCTCTCCTGTAGATCCTCTGAAGTCTGATTTGCTCCAGTCTGGCGTCCTGTGTGCTTCATTTTCTTCAATCTGTGTTTTGCTCCGTTCGTCCATTCGCAATAAGGTGCATGTTGAAAGAGTCATACTTATGAAAGTTGCTAGTTTTCTATCGAATGGAAATAAATTTGACTTTAACTCCTTTTATAAGGGTGACTTCAAATCCTTTTAGTACATGTGTATACCTAAAGATAAATCTATGTAAGACCATCTCGGACAAACTTAAAGGAAGCTTTTCTGTTTCATTTATAGCATATTTGTGCTATATTATTTGTGCCATATTACTACAGATGGGTCTATCTGGTAATGGATTTGTTATTTTAGTATGTAATATGTAATGTTCGCCATTACTACATTGCTAGTTGTTGGAATAACCTTTGATACAATGCTGATAGGTCTAAACTTTCCTTTTTCAAGGCCTATTTTGTGGGGAATTTTTATTCACATAGATTTTTCATATACAAACCTTATTCAACAATTTATGGAGATTCTTTGATTATAAAATTTAATTATATATAAAATGCAAAACAGATAATCCCCCTTGTAATAGCAATCCTACTTTAGCTGAAGTGTAACCCTAACAAATTACTCACCAAGTAAAATGGCCTTCACTTCTATTAAACTATAGTTATTCACATGATTTGCAAATACATTTAAGTTTAACATTCACCTTTTAAATTATTAAAAGACAAGACACTCTTATCCAGTAGTAGTTATTTCATTAGTGTGTAACAAAACACATTGCAAATGTAAAAAACAACAACTAATTTAATCACCTGTAAAATTGTATTTATGCAAGCCAGCAAGATGAATCAAGAAAGAGAATGGTCTCCTAAAACAAATGGATTTATTTCACATTGGCAATGAGGTTATGCGCTGCCTGATGTACACGTCTCCAGATCTGAGAGACTTTTTGTTTTATGTCTAGTTCAACACATCTTAATGACCTTTGGCATATTTCTTGTGGGTTGCAAAGAAGAGAGTTTGACAATATGTTCCTTGGGCATGGATCTCAAACCATTCTTTTTTGGATGAGGACCGTCATCCCCCCCAGCCTATATATTTGAAGAATGACTGTGAGGTCCCAAAACCATCATCTGCTGGTGGGCTTGCAACCTGAACTAGAACGAGCTAAGTATTGTATTTCTTTTTGTGGTCTGTCTCCACTATATAATTGTCTAGATGGGTTTTTTGTCAGCTGGACATCTTACTACTTTGAACACTAAGTGTTCTCAGCTGTCCTGAATTTTCTGGCGCCCACTTGTGTGTTGTGTCGTCACAAAACGTACTGGATTTTATTATTATTTTCTCATTGTCAGGGACTGGGGCATTTGTCAGGATAGAAAGGAAAATTAATGGACCACTGTAAAGAAAAGTCCTTGAAGAAAATCTGTTGCCCTCTGCAAGAAATTGAAACTGGAGCGGAAGTTCATCTTTCAGCATGTCAACGACCCAAAACACATAATCAAAGCCACAGTGGAGGGGATAAGGAATAAAAAGGTAAATGCCCTTGAGTGACACAGCCGGAGTCCTGACTTTAATCCAATCAAATATTTCTGAAGATTGCAGTCCACTGATGTCCCCAAGGAACATGACAGAGCTTTAACAGTTTTATAACAAAGAATGGTCAAATACATAGTCAAACTTTGTTGTACAAAATTGATAAAAGATATATCCAAACAGATTCACAACTATAATTTCTGTGCTTCTACCAAATATTAACTTAAAGGTGTAAACTTTTTGAGTGGCCTTTTATTGTGGCCAGCCTAAGGCACACCTGTACAATACTCATGCTGTCTGATCAGCAAGTTGATATGCCACAACTGTGAGGTGGATGGATTATCTCGGCAAAGGAGAAGTGCTCACTAACCGATTTAGACAGATTTGTGAACAATATTTAAGAGATATAGGCATTTTGTGTACATAGAGACAGTCTTAGATCTTTGAGTTCAGCATGATAAATGGGGGCTAAAACAAAAGTGTTGCGTTTATAATTTTGTTCAGTGTTTCAGGTTTATATATAGTCACACACACACTAATCTTAAAAGTATGTAGATAAAATGGAAAAAGTGAGGCATGGACATAAAATTTTAAGGTTCAAGGGAGTTTAGACTATCTATAAACATGATAAATCACATATTAAATTGCCTAAAATAGCCTATAGGCAAAATATCAATTTAAATCATTCACCTTACAAACTATTAATTGAACATGCTCATGAAGCAATTTCCAGGTAAACCTATGCAAGCGCTTGTTACCCTGAGGAAGGGGTTGTAATTGAATTCACTGAATCAAATATTTATACCATGAACATGATCTGAATGTGCTTCAAAACATTATTTATGTCCAACAAATCTTAGAGATTGTTACATCTAATGCATTCTAACAAACTGATCAGCAATTGTTATTGAGCTGTAACCATAATCACACTTTCAATTAAATTGACTAAACAAGGCCAATTGCAAATACATTATAACACAGGGATACAGGCAATATACTATTATTATTTTTTGAGTCCATCCAGCCTATCAATTTGCCAGCTGGGTGATTCTAAAGAGACCAGCATTTTACCATAGTACTGATGATTTAAGTATAACTTTAATATTGTGTTACAACTGTTATTGTAAAGTCAAATAAGCTCTTTCCAGAACAAAAGGTTAAGACAAATGTCAGCACAATTTCTTGTTATTTTGATGTGTTCCTTAACCCAACCCTCATTACCACAGTGTATCTGGTTTTAAAATCATTTAAACATTCTGTTTTTCTGTGGTATAAAAGCCATATTCTTTTCAAATCCCAAGGTCAACAATTTTGGAGAGAGGCCTATGCAAAGCATCATTTGGCGGCCATTGTCTGCCATTGAATTTGTTGTCACCACCATGTGACCAAGGCAGCAAGACATGCATGTATGAAAAATGGAAAGGGAAAAAGGATGCCAATTACCACAAAGGTTATGACACGCGTCAGTCCAAGCCTAATCAAAACAACTACTAGACCTAAAGTACATCTAATGAACATCTAACATAGTTCTCAAGAAAATGTCTAACCTTGCACGCCAGTTGCAATGTTTGTAAACTGAAACAATCTTTCAGGGAGTAAAGCAAACATCCTCAACGACAGTGAAAACCACAGCCCTAAAAACAGTAAGGAAGTGAAGGAAGGAAGTCGAGGAAACAGGAATTTATCATAATGTGATTCTGTCATGACAGAGTAGCCAAATGTTAGCCAAATAATCACAGATTTTGTCTCTTATGTTCCAACATCCCAGTACATGTATAAAATCAACTTCCACATGGCTTCCACAATGCCCTTCATGAGAGGCTTTATCTGACAAAGAATTTAAGAGGGTCTGGAATGGGTAGAGAAAACATTTTTGAGGAGGAAAAGCCATGTGGAAGTTGATAGTAAAACCAGAAAGAATTTGACTTATGGGGACCTTTTGCTGGTCCCCATGAGGCCAAAGTCAATTTCTGGCTCAGGGTTTAGGGTCAAACTTACAATTCATTTTAGAGTTAGAATTGGGGCTTCTTTAAGGTCCAGGCATTGTTGGTTAAGTTTAGGGTTAAGGTTAGGCATTACACCTAGGTTAAGTTTAGGTACATATTTTACTTTATTGAGGTTAGGGTTGGGATAGATTAGGGTTAGGTAAAGGTTAGGGTTAAGGTTAGGTTTAGCGCAAGGGAGCGTGCAATTTCTATGTTCTGGTCCCCATGAGGTTAGCTGTACAAACCTGTGTGTGTGTGTGTGTGTGTGTGTGTGTGTGAGAACCGCAAGGCATCTCCTTGCTCTCTCCTTGTTACTGACAAACAGAAACTCACCTAGCAAGTCATTATCAGACACCGGATCTGTATTTTCCCTACAGTCTTCTTCCATACGATCTTCAAACAGAATCTGATCAGCTTAGCATACAGTATTAGCAACATTCTGCACTACTATTTTCCAGTCTGTCTGACCACAACATAACACCTGTTAACCACAATACGACTCCTGTTAACCACAATGCAACTCCCGTTACATCAATTGATCCTAATTGCATGGCTATAGTGAAGAACAAATAATCAGTCTAACCCAATTGGAGAGACAGGAGTTGAATAACTTCTTTAACGGGATCCTACTCTCCTTGTGCCCCTTAAACTATTGCTGTCATACCTTCAATTTGTGTGTGAGATGTTATGGGTTGTGTGTCATCTGCGCATTCAGGATTACTTACCATTATTATTTCAAAGGCAAGGTTTTGTCAGTTTAAACCTCTTGGTAATCACATGCATGTCACACCCATTCAGTTTCATTTCCATACATATTTTACTCATTACTGTTGTGCCATTTCCATTAATCTTTTACTCATTAGTTTTAACCATCTAAAAACACTGTACAACAAACCCACACAAACCGAACAAATAGTCAAAGGAAGCAATGCAGCCCAGGAGGCAAACATCCATTTTTCTCGATCAACCAAGCTCAAACTCTATTACCCGTGGGCTCTGAACAAACAGAACTATTACACGCCTCCAGACGGGATTTCCACTCTCTGGGTAACCGCCTGGAACACACAAACAAGGGGGTTTAAATACATTGAGCATAAATCTCATCATTCAATTAAACAATTAAAGTATTTTTTGGGTTAAACATACTTATTGCAACTTCATCCCGAATTGCACCCTCTCTTATTTAGGTATTACAGTATTTGATATTATGGAATGGAGATCATGGCTTGTAATGTGTTATACATTAAAAGCTAATCCGACATTGAATGTGCTGTGAAGCAACAGTCATAAAAGTGTGTTATATAATTGCCATGCACCTGATTTGGAACTTGCTCTGTTTTTGCTCTTACCTGGCTGTCACCTTGATTGATCACTGCTGCAAATATCGAAAGGTTGAGTGTCTTACCTTTTGACATTTTACAGCACTGTTTTTAATTCCCATCCAACTTGACAATAGGGGATGACAAGGCAAAAATAAATGTCACAACTTACTAATGAAATAACAAATAACCTTAAGCCTGAGCATAATATCATGCTCTGGTGTAATGAGACTGTATTCAGCTCCATCTTGAAGAAAGGGTTCATTCCTTATGTACAAAGTATATTTTGCACTTCTGGAGTATCAGTGTCGGGACACCGGTTCTTTACTATCACTTGCCACCTGATAAGAATGGTTGCGGTGTTCCCTAACAGTTAAGTATAACATAAATATTCATACCGCTGATAAACAAACAGGCCATTGCAGGGACGTCGACAGGAATCCCAAAATTTTATGTTTAGGACCCAAACTACTGGCCATTTTTATAAATAACAATGTTACTGTTCATAAAACAGGTCATAAACGTTTATTGTTTAATGTTTTAGCTAGGTAGTACTAAATGCCAAGATTGATTGACTAATAAATATTCATTTTTAAGCCAACTTAATGCCCCCCCCCAGGCCTGGACCCGGGACAACGTTACCGGTTGTCCCCCCAGTCAGCGTCACTGGGCCATTGTAACCCTGAGAAGCTTTCCCTTTACACTGAGACTGAGTAAAGTCCCTGCAGCCTGTAAACTAAGCTTAACTGGCTGCTGCCTGCTGGATGTCAAATCAAATCAAATTGTATTTGATTTTGAATGAGTGGAGCGAGACATAGCAGGGTTACTGCTACAACAACAAATTAATTCCCCACTGAATCAGACTGGAGAGTGTAATCTGGGATAAAAATGCAGCACTTTGATTAGGCGGCAGGTTAAAGCAAGACTCACTGGCAGTCCTAAATCGGTTACGTCAGTTTATTTATGAATATGTTTATAGAAATGACAAAACAAATTAATGGAATGTGCACAGCGTTTTTATCTTTGAAACATTGTTCATGACAACAGTTACCTGAGAAACATATTTAGCTCATAACAAGCTTTTTAAGCCTCATTAGTAAGATGGCAATTCCTTCCTAGCAAGCTACCTATCTTAAGCTAATAACGCTACTGACAAAATTAGCGAGTAGCATGGCTATATAATTAGCTAACTCCACAACATTTGCACCTGAACTGAGAGCGAGTGTTATTTATAATCAGTCAGTAGATCAAAATCTTTGATCAGCTTAAAACTCAAATTTCACAGCATCCTTAGCTGTCAATGCCCCTGTGTATAGTTTCAATGCCCTCCCCAAAATATGTTGTTCTTTTCGCCCGAAGTTACTCGGGCCGTTGGCTGGTAGTAAAATCATATTTATTCTGGCTGGTGGTCATTTAGATGCAGGGCTCTATACAGTGTTTCATAAAAAAGGTTATATAAATTCAATTATTACAGCAATCCATTGCTGCAATTTTGTTTCATACCTTGACTTTGAATCCAGCTATGAAACAGATTCATTTGTAGATTAATTTTTAGAAGCCATACAGGAGATTTTATGTGGCATAAATATAGTAAAAATGTTTTCATATTACTGTAGTTTGAGTGTAAGCTGTAAACTAACGGGTGTCAAAACATTTTCAAAAAAATCAGTGCACCGTTGCTCCAATATCACAATAAACTTTTGCCCTTGAATTGGAATCTGTGTCTCAAAAGAACACAAACAAACAGTGGTCAATGCTTTCTTAGTCACTAAAGCATGGGCCATAAACACTCTTTTTAAAATCACATTTCTACAGTTATTTCTTGTTTTTCTTGACATTACTGTGTTGTTTGTTTTTGAGCAATTTAATTGTGTATTTTGCTTGATTGGCCTTAATGCCCTAGCAAATTAGACACCCTTCTAAGGCCAAGTAGCCATGCCCCTAAAATCACGAAAATCCATCACTGGTGAGCTAGCAGCTTCACACATAGAAATAGTAGCTAGCTTTGAAAATTGTATTTATCTTGTGTACTGTACTTATGTACTGAAATGGTTATCTCATGGTTTTTATGGTTACTTACTAGCATTTGTGACATAGAAAAACTTGCTAAATAATGATAATTGATGCACAGATGCACAATTCTGTGTTTTGCCCTAAAACTGAGATGTGTTTGGCCCACAGTTTACCAGTAGCATAGATAATGGACAATATAAACATAACGAGCAAGATTTGATATTGGCTCCATTTTAACCCTATATCGCCATGTCCTATAGCCCCAAAATAGCCTGCAATTTTGGAAATTTGAAAAAGTAACAGTAAAAATTTGCTCCAGTATTTCCCGCATTGTAATATCCAAAGTGCTGAATAGTTTTTCATTTTAGTTATAACATTTTATATTTGTAATTGGACAGATAAAATCCCAAATCTGAAAGTAATGATATTATGTTGCACTTACTGAGTCTTTAAAGGGTTTTTCTTGGTTTCGGCCTCAAGACAACATGTTTTTGGAGCTGATAATCCTCCTTATTGCACTCTAATGCTCTATTTGTCCCAGATACATTTTAGTAGGCAACTGTAGGCAGAATTTCATACATTTTCTAAGCCATTCGCCTGGGTGCTAGCACCATGTTATTGTAATGGATGTGAGCATCAATCGGTGACAATGGGGATGATAAAAACCAGACACTGAAGGGTTTGATACAAGCAGTGAACCAAGCCCATATTGTGGTGAAATAGTCAAAACAGAAGATACCAATATTGCCTGGATTAGGACTTGTGATATTTGGTCGTACTCTTCGAATGTTACAGAACATTAACCCGAAGGAGAGAGTCACTGCTTTGGTGAGGGGAAAGACTGTGTTGACACCAAGATTTTTTGCACTCTGGGAATGATGTATTGTTGAGTTGTCAATGATGATTGACAGGTCTTGGAGTGGACAAAACTGTCCTCTGGACGAAGAGCTTCTTGATTATGTTGAGGTGTCATCTGCATAGCACTGATAAAAGACACCTTGTGAGGATACAACGCAGCCAAGTGAATTTGTGTACAGACAGCAAAACAAAACAGAGGGTTGGCGTAGTGAGAGCCCTGGTACCACACAGACACCTTGTAATCTGGAAGACTTGCCAGATAGAATGCAAAAGTGTGCAGTGCCTGAAAGGGTGAAGAGGAGGATCTGATGGTTCAGTGTGAAAAGCAACAGATCGATCTAGGAAGATAAGAACAGAGTGAGTCAGCCTGGGCAGCGTGAAGAGCTTCTGTGTGACACAGAGGAAAGTGGTCTCGGTTGAGTGAAACGTCTTGAAGCCTGACTGGATAAGGTCAAGGAGGCTGTTCTAAAGTTAGAGAATGGGGGAGTTGCTCATAGACAGCATGCTCAAGTGTTTTGGGAAAGAAAGATCGAAACAATACTGTTCAGTATTTTTTGACGTAAGAGGGGACAATGGTCAAGGATTAGCGAAGTGAGCAGAATTCTGGAGGATTTGGCAAATGGGGTGTTGGGGATGAGGAGACCTGTTCTTGGCTGACCCCATAACTTGCATATTGCAGTACTTTTGGCAGTAAGCCCTGAGTTCTGGTGAAAGGTATGACACTTCAATATGTTGGAGAATGGAATGGAGTTGGGAGGAAATCATTTTATATATAATATATCATCACGTCACTTGATGTGACTGCTTAAATATAAGTTTGCTATTTATGAACCTAGGGCAAATTTACAGATGGGATCTAGTATGATCCTAGTTTATAGAGACGTATTTCAGAAGCTCGTTCTGGCATATTTTATCCAGGACAATGTAAAAAGACCATCAGTTACAGGATGTCCGGAAAAAAATACACATAACATACACAAGTTTTGTTATTTTGGCTGTTTACCAAATTGCAGTTAAATAATAAAAATGACCTTACAGTGCAGTCTCTCAGCTTTAATTTGAGGGTATTCACATACAAATTGGTGGAAGGGTTTAGAAATTACAGCTCTTTAATATATAGCACCCTCTTTTTCAAGGGATCAAAATAAATTGGACAATTGACTCAAAAGCTCTTTCATGGACAGGTGTGGGCTATTCCCTTATTATTTCTTTATCAATTAAGCTGATAAAAGGTCTGGAGTTGATTTCAGATGTGGCATTCGCATTTGGAAGCTGTTGCTGTGAACCCACAACATACGGTCAAAGGAGCTCGCAATGCATGTGGAAAATGCCATCCTTTTAAAATACATTAGACAGATGGCAGGAACATTAGGAGTGGCCAAATCAACAGTTTGGTAGATTCTGAGAACATACTGGTGAGCTCTGCAACACAAAAAGGCCTGGACATCCACAGAAGACAACAGTGATGGGTGATAGTAGGATCCTTTCCATGGTTAGGATAATCCTTCACAACATCTAGCCAAGTGAAGAACACTCTCTTGCAACTTCCCGTCCCGGCCGGAGCGGCCGGGACGGGAAAGGACGGCGCCGGAGCGCCCAGGACGGGAGAGGACGGCGCCGGAATGGCCAGCCGACAGCCAGTCCTCGCGGGCGGCGGCAGGGGGAAGCCGGCGCCTTGGAGCTGGCACCGGACGTAAAGAGGGCGTTGGGTGCAGCTTCTGGGCAGCAGGGGGCAGCCGGCGCCTTGGAGCTGGCACTGGGAGTGAAGCAGGCATTGGCTGCTCCAGACTGGCCCGGGGGCTCCGCCACTAGTGGTGAGAACAGGTATGGCGGGTAATAAAAGCCCCACCAGTCCTCACACCTACCGACAGCTGGGAGGTCTTCTACCTCCATCACCTTACACGTAAGAGGCAGCAAGGGCTTGTTGTCCCACCCCTCTGGGGGTGGCAGTCTTGCCTTGGGGCACTCCGAATGCCTCCATAGCTCCCCCCAAAAAATGTCTTGGGGGTGACTCCCGGCAGGTCGGTGTCGTCGCCTCCGGCGTTGTCTCCTCTGGTGGCTGCGCTGGGCTGGCCAGGTGTGCAGCTCGTGACGGCTGTCAGGCCACCAAAAGGAGTTCCCCTACGGTTCATCTCTGCTGTGTCTCTGACAGGTGGATCATTCTGTCACAGTGCTGGTGGTAGGACACAGGTGCCCACAGACGACACAGACGTGGCGGTGGTAATAATCCATGTTTTTTAATTAAAATAAAGAACAAAACAATAGCAGCTTCCTGTGACTTGAGCAATGTCTAAATAGTAACCACAAACCAAAATGATCCACTCAGAGTGTGGGCAAACATTGAACAAGAATGGGTTCCCCAATTGGAGGCAACAACCTACACCTGCCTCCAATTGGGGAGACCAAACTTAAATAGAGATGCCTAGAGGCACCTCATTTTGTCCTGTCCTGACTATGGCCCCAGCCCAGTGCAGAGATGGCTAGGGTCATAGCCAGGACGTGACAAACTTACTATTTCAAGATGCAGTCTGTTAATTTTGCAATTTACAAAATGTGAGTTAGTGCGATGTGTTTTATATGCACATAAACTGTGCTAAGTATAATCACTATCATACTTAAATTCCAATTTTGAAAGTGGGGGGTTTTGATGATGGAGCACATAATTTCAGGAACCCTTTTGGCCAACTTGATATGTACAGTGTTAAACCCATGTTTTACAAGATTAAGTCCCAGCAATGTTCCATATGCAAGAAAAGCACAATTCTTTCCTAAATTTAAGATGTGTTTCAATCTATATTAGTGAGCAGTTCTCTTTTACCAAGGTAATCTATCTAATTGACACAATTGTTGAATTAGAGAATAAGTTGCATTGCTATGTTGTGTATTGTTGTCATTTTATATTTTGCTAGATGTTTTTGCCAACGGTGCTCTTTATAAAGAAAAAACATATGATGACATATTTATGTCTTAAATATGTAGTATCTTGCAGAATTACTGCCACTCCCGGTAAAGATGTCCAAAAAATATTTGAGATTAATGTTCTAAATGAGGTTGTGACAAAAATTGACACTTTTTTTTCAGAATATATATTTCTTCATTGAGATTTATTTTCTTTCAACTGAGTACCTATGTTTGGTTTAACTCTTTTTTATGCTTCAACAAGTTTGCCAATGGTCTTGAATTGCACTGTATATGCATACACAAACATACTGGGGCAGTCAAAAGTTTGGACACACATACCAATTCACTTGAGAAAAAATAAATGCACACATAGTAACAACATGACCTTTGAAACATTTTCTGAAAAGGGATTACGCAGAAGTGGTCATTTTCACATTTCAGTTTGTCCCCTAGCCAAACCAAGGTGAAATCAATGAAGGAAACCTTTTTTCTGAGTATATTACCATTATGCTCTGGGAGACCTGGAGAGCCACCCCAAAAGAATATTGAAAGAGAAACAGTAGCCAGTCTGATTGCTATCTACTGTAGGCTAGGGATTTTAAGCTGGATTAATCTCCCAAAAATGTGTAGCTAGCCTCGTCATCAAGGATTTATGATAATAACTACCCTCTCTACAGTTGTTTAACTGTGTTGATATTCCTAGCCATATGCTGTCGTTTTTTTGGTAAACAAATGTTGAATAATTTAATCTGAACTAATGCACCACATCGAATGGATGGTGGATGTAAATAATAAGAATATGATTTACAACCTATTTATTTAAATACTAAACAATACATTGGTGAATAATGAATCATACATTGAACTGCATTAATTTATTCAGGCCAGAGAGCCTTACTCTATGTTGTGGAATTAAAAATCAAATAGAACATATGTTAAAACCTCCTACAAAGCTGATTTAGCAGCATAACATTTTCAAATCCTATTTTAAATATATTATGATTAAAACATTTCTGATAAGTTCTTTCTGTTTTCAGTACCACTTAAAGAGTTTTTAGGTTTTCTCATTGTTTTTGTATTGTTTTACAGTGTAAGTATGCAGTGGATTTGTGATATTGTCTGCTGCAGTTAAGCAAAACAGACAAACATGTAAAGTTGAATGAGTTTGTATCAACCATGCAAGCCAATTAAGTTGTATTACCATATCTGCAGACATGAGGCAACTCAATATAATCTTACTGGAGAAAGTCATGCAGAGTCACAAACTTATAAGAGACAGATAAATCAAGCAGGTTATTGAGAAATGATCTATATTTCACTTAACAAGCACTCTGGCATGCTCTTGCCTTTCATGGAGAGCGAGCCTTGTCGCCCAAGGGTTAAATCATATTATGTATAAGGAGAATTTTTTTTGTTGGTGCATAGATTTTTCTGTATGATATAGATGATTGACAATATTTTTTCATTTACCCGCATTGAGGAAATTTTTAGGTAGGTTTTAATTTCTTTGAAAGTAGATATTAAAATAAAATTATTTGATATTAGCTATCATAGTATTAATAGATAAAAATACTGTGGGATACATTTTCACTATATCTAAAAGAAAAGAAATGTACTTTAACTACGTCAACAAAAATCCCAAAACCGAAATGTCAAATTTATAAAAACAATGTAGACTTTTATTTTTTATGACAATGATTTTTAGAGTGGGTAGATTTTTTTTGTCTTGTGTATTTGTGTTGATAGTGAAAATGCCAGTTTTTATTTTAGGTATTGTTTGTAATAGATCAATGTGTTTGTATATGGACTAAACTTACCGCTGAAAAGCTTTGGTCTCAACCCCACATACCTTTTCTCTATATACTTTACTATTTGTCTGCTTGAAGGTTGTGCCACTAAAAGGCTTGGACACTTATAGGCGCTTGATTTGTGCTCAGATGCACTAGCAATATGCACCTCATCCCGATTAGCAACTGTTATGTTACACTTACTGCACTACCTCTTAGTGCAGACAGCTGTGTAGATGATCGGTTTTGTGCATGCGCAATAAATACCCTCTTCTCCAGGGGCGGACTGGGACCAAAATTCAGCCCAGGCACTGTAGCCACTGAAGCCCACATTACCACTCCTGCACATCCCCACCCATGGACACACGCATTCGCTACTTACGTTTGTGCACATATGGTACAGCTAATAAAAGTACATATAAGCAGTACAGTTTTATTGAACCTTTTATCTATAAGTGACTGGCAGAGGATGCTCACTACTTTTTAAAGAGCACATGTTTATAACATATGTACACATACAGTACCGTATGTATAAAACCAATGGCTGTGCATCTGAGTCTGTTGCCAGTGCTGTCTGTCTATACATTTTGCCTGGTGTCACTCTCTTAACTGTCATTCTACATTATCCTACATTATGTTCTCCTTTATCTTAATTATGTGTTCATCTATTCACAACTAGGATGTTGCTTGGCCCAGTTCAGACAGAGTCCAGCTGCTGCAGCAGAGTCAAGTGAGTTGAAGTGGAGGTAGGAAGACAACATTGAGAGATAACTCACCGACACATATGCTGCCAGTTTCTTGATATTGTTGCTCTAAATAACCCTTGGTTAACCCTTAGGATATGAGGTACCTGTGCATGCGTGTCACACACACGGATCACATTCAGGCACCAACCTTTACACCACACACATGCATGCACTCGCAGCTCACACTAGCACACAAAAACACTTTAACCCGTGGCTTATATTTCCTCATCCAACAGGCTATTCAACAACATCTGCAAATTGAGGGAATTTCATGGAAGCCTATGTTCCATCCTACCGTATGCATTTATTCAATGTTTTATTTTAATACTTGACTAGCTACTTGTGTTCAAAGTAAAGTTTGGTACAAATGTTTACAGTAATAGACGTCTATTGCTAAAGGTTACGTTTTCAACGTGTATATTGCAAGCAGCCTAGTTTGTTCACCCCAAAATGCCGTCTTTTTTGTTGATATTTCAGTCATGCGATTTAGTAACACACTAGCTAACACTTGTAACAAATTATCATAAAATAATGAAATATTGATAAATGGGAGTTATACACTAATTAGCCTAAGCAGATTAATACAATATACCTTCAAAAAAACACTGGAGCTAAATGGCAGAAGTAGCGTGAACTACATGTTTTTTCAGCACCACCTTTTTTACGGTTATCAAGATATCGTTTTCAGTTAGCACAGTTGTAACCTAACTTGTGTTGCACTCTCTCCGATGACATGTTGGATTTTGACAAAAGGTTTTGCGCAGCCTCTGATCGGGCCAGCCCATTTTGGGAGCAAGCTGGCCCTTGCCCACAGGGACAAATGCTCAGTATGGATTATTACAACCACAGTGAACTTGGGCAAGTCATGAAAACCTGTCCTATGTCCAAGCCTGTAACAGTTAATTATTTATATTTAAAAATAAATCTGACCAGCCCACGCCAAAAAATATAGTCCAGGCCCTCTGGCATTTGCCAGGTCCGCCCCTGCTCTTCTCACTCTTGTTGACCTTTTATTAGCAATTTCTTCTCTGTTGCCAATTGGCTCAGTGCTGACATCTAGCAACTAGCAATTCAACGAGACGTTAAGCTATGTGCTAGACGCTAGCCATGTGTGGTCACAAAACCCAGCATGAGGTGAGTAAGCAATCGGAAATAGGAGCCCCAGGTGGTCACAAGATCTACAATCGCCCAAGTGTGCCACAGCCTTTAGGGAATAGGGTGCCATTTTCGGTTGCATTCTTCTTCCCATTTTATTTTTATTAAGTCCCACATTGCTAACTAAATAAAATTGAGCTTCGCAGGTCCTCTTACTGTGCTGTTGTCAAAGGAGTGTACCACAAAGGAGTGTACCTTTAGGGAATAGGGTGCCATTTTCGGTTGCATTCTTCTTCCCATTTTATTTTTATTAAGTCCCACATTGCTAACTAAATAAAATTGAGCTTCGCAGGTCCTCTTACTGTGCTGTCGTCAAAGGAGTGTACCACTGGTGAATAAGATGACATTTTGTGCTTGGGCTATGTTTAGCATTTTCCAACAATCACTATATACAGTATAATGGAAGGTTGCACATCTGCAACACAACAAACAACTTGCTTTGTTGTTCGGTGACGATCTTTCGCTTTTAATTGTTTCCCATGTCATTTTCACCTAGTTTTCCCTTGCTTCACTTGTCTTTCTTAAGAGCAGCGTTGTATTTATCTTTCCATTCCTCAAATTTGTGAGGATGTCAACTTTAGCCTTCAGTATTCTCCCCAGATCGAAACACTCCATACAACTTATTCCCTCTTCAAATCAATGTTGTGTTGATTGAGAGAGCTTAATTTTTAATTTTTTAATCCCTTTATAGAGACGCAGGTGTTTGTGCATGTGTGAGTGTGTGTGTGTGTGTGTGTGTGTGTGTGTGTGTGCGTGTGTTTGTGTGTGCGTGTGAATGGGAAGCAACAGGGAGTTGACCACATGATAATCAAGTTAATCAAGACTCAACCAAGATGTGGCAGAAGTTCACAACAACAGAACTTGTTTTTAATTAAAGTTTCCCTAAAGTTTAGAGCCCCCTCAACAGAAACGAGCACACGTGCATGCACACACACACACATCTTTCACCCTTTCCCCTGGTGGTGTGTTGTGTGAGAGTGTGCTCAATAACGCCAGTGTGCCTCTGCATAAGCAAAGCAATTATGGCATTGAGAGGCAAAAGAAAGAAAGAATGGAGTTAAAAACAAAGCCATGAAATGCGTGTCCTCTTCAGTTGATGGGTGTGTGTTAGTGTGTGCACTAAACGCCACCTGAGGGCCCCAGGAGCCACCAAAATCCCTATATTCCTCCCTCCACACGTTGCACGTCATACAATACAAATGGAAATGGAAATTCTATGGTCTCCTTGGACTCCTAAACTGTGCCACCTCACTCACAACCTCTTTTACCTCCCTTTTTCACATTTGTTATCTCCCTCGGTCCCAGATTCCATCTTTCTCCTTTTGACAATCTGTCCAGCTCTCCGCTTTTAGTACTCTCTTCTCCATTTACACAGCCAGTGATTACAACTCTCAGGACTGAAATGCCAATCAAACAGGGGACTGAAAAGAAGCCTTTTACAACGACATTTAAACCACAGCAGCACTGATCAATTCTCTGCAGTGGCGACTTAAAGATATAATAAGCACTTTAAACCATAAAGAAGGCTGACTCTGCCTCTTTTGGTAAAGAGTTGAGGGATGAGCCTGAAGAAACATAACAGATGTAAAGTTCATTAAGCTGCAGATGCCAAATACTGGCCATCCGTTAAATATCATCATTAATGTTTTTAAACATGTATTGAGGTCTTGCAGTGCTTTACGTTGTTAAAAAGTCAAAATCTCTGGAGTATGACTGTAGAACTGAGCTCATAAGGCATTTAAAAGTTTTATTAATCAAGAATGAATGGGTATTGATATTTAATTTGGTCCCAAAATGGATTAAGTAAATCAGGATTCTAGCATTAACCACACTATGGCAGAACATTTATAGTCCAAAAAAATGCTGCCATTAAAAGAATATCTGCAATTGGTAACCCTTTATTTGAAGGGGTGTGCTTAAGAGGGACATGACACTGTCCTGACATGATACTGTCATAACCATGACATGACACATGAAAGAATCATTATGATTGTTGTCATTAGGTGTCATTCGGTTGATAGTTATTCTTTATGCAATTTTGACATTGCAATGTCTTTGTTATGACAACTGTGAAAACATAACCTGTCAGTGTCTTTGTAATAACAACTTGTGTGTTAGAAATTTCATCGATAGACACGTTTAAAGGAGTAAGAACAGAGACAAAATTATTTTGGCACAATAAGCAGTTTATTTGCAAATAGAGAGAAACGTCAAACATATAATAATCATTCAAGGAGCCTCTAAAGGAAATACCTGATCAGTCAGTATTTATTACAGTTAAAAGGGGTGTGGTAAGATGTTACCCATCAATCTTATGTCGCACAGGTTTAACTCAAAGGGAGGGTTGTCCCCCCACCTTATCCTTCCTGCCATAATGTTTACTGTTGTGTTTACCTAAAGGGCCAATTGCCCCTACCTTCCCCCAACAACCACATTCCTAAGGAACAATGGACAGATACCCTTATTGATTTAGCCAGTTGAGCAGATGGTCAGAGTACCCAGTGATCCTCTGTATTATATAGACATGTGTGTCACAACCAGAGACCAGAGTTACATACTAGGCAATAGATAAGCAAACATGTCTCCAGTGTACATTATTTAAAAAATTGCCACAACACTTGACAGTAACCAATACAACATAATATCATACACATGGGCCTAAATATCAAATTTGAAGAAACTATTTAGCTTAGAAAGATTCATATAATTTAATTTTGTAACTGAATTGGTTAGGAGTTTCTCAAATTGCATTCAGGAAATAGCTGAATGCGATGAATACCCGTACAAACGTTTTTGTACCCTGACAACATGTAAAATAAAACGTTTAGATTTTTTTTTTTATGTGGCGGGAAATATTTTTCAATGGTAGGGTACAATTTAATCAAATGGGATTTTAAAACTAGCTGGGATGAGAGGACATGAGAATTTTAGGGAATGCAATTTAGATCATAATAATGGGTGCTCTAAGGCATATTTATAAAAAAGATGCAATAGACCACACCAAATTTTTCTTAACTCTACATGTATGGCAGTCATTCGATTCCGGTGTTAAACTCCAACACAGTCACAACTAATTTTACTTAATGAGGTACTGATTAGGTGATTACCAGAACCAAATCTAATTTAACAGGGAAAAGTATAAGAAACTGCTGTGATCAACACCAACTTCTTGCCATAGGACTAGCTAGATGGCAAAAAAAGGTAATTTGAATGATAAAATTAATAATCAGCATGACAAAAGAGTTGAAAAGAAAAGCTTTGAGTGAGGAAAAGAAGGGTTCAATTCTGGCTTTACTGGCTGAGGGATACATTAAGTGTTCAGTTGGGTGCTTCCATCCTGAAAATGTCAACAACAGAGGTTCATAAGAACAAGTTCAAGTAACAGATATTGGGGACAACAAAGCCACACTGGCAGAGGGCCAAAACAACTGTCCACTGACCAATATGAGTGTCAACTCATTCAAATGTCCCTCAACAACCGTAGGATGACATCAAGTGACCTAGAAAAAGAATGGCAAACAGTAGCCGGGGTGACGTGCCCGGTGAGGACGGTAGAAACAAGCTGCTAGGGGCAGGGCTGAAGTCGTGCACAGATAGAAAACATCCCTTCATCGATGAAAAGCAAAGAAGAGCTAGTCTAAAATTTGCAGAAGACCATAGGTTTGGACCATATAGGAATCGGGTAAGGTCATCTTTTCTAACAAGTCAAAATTTCGGCTTTGCCCAATGCCTGGTTGTGTCACGCCCCCGCCTCCGCGAACGCACAGCAGAGGGTGCCCGCGCTCATGAGTTTCAGTGCGCACCAAGTCACACACCTGTCACCAATCACCACTCACACACCTGTCCCCACTCACCATACAAATACGACTCCCTGCCACTTCTCCCCTGCCAGATCAATGGTTCATGTTTACATGCCACATCTCGCGTTCTCCAGACTCTCATCCTGCCTTCCCGTGTTTCGACCGATTGCCCCTTCCCGACTATTCTGCCTGAGCCCTGCCTGCACTTCTGTTACCCGCCGGTATTCTGATCTCTCGCCTGTCCCCGACTACTCTGCCTGTTCCCTGACTGTACTACTGCCCCCCGGTCGTGTACCGACCATCTGCCCGTCCCCGACTACACCCGCTCGTCGGTGCCTTCGCCGCCATTACGTTAGACGCCTCACCTCCCGTCCCTGTACGTTCTACCTGCCCCTTCCCCACTCGCTCCCATCCGTACTTGGATCCCTACCAGTGCCCCTGACAGGTTGTCTAATGAATAGACAGAGACTTTGAGAGGCCTACAAGCCACAGTGTCCTGCAGTGTGAAATTTGGTGGAGCATCAGCAATGATCTGGGGATGCTTCAGCAAGGCCGGAATTGGGCAGATTTGTCTTTGTGAAGGACACATCAATCAAGCCAAGTACAAGTTTATCCTGGAAGAACACCTGCTTCCTTCTGCTCTGACATATTTTTTTCCAGCAGGACAATGCTCCATGCCACACAGCCTGGTCAATCAAGGTGTGGATGGAGGACCACCAGATCAAGACCCTGTCATGGCCAGCCTAATCTCCAGACTTGAACCCCATTGAAAACCTCTGGAATTGGATCAAGAGGAAGATGGATGGTCACAAGCCATCAAACAAAGCCAAGGTACTAGAGTTTTTCTGCCAAGAGTGCCATATAGTCACCCTACAGCAATGTGACTGTTCCACCAAATATTGATTTCTGAACTCTTCTTAAGTTAAGACATTTTGTTGTTGAAACATGAATATGTGTGTTCTTTGTATTATTTGAGGTCAAAATAATATTTGTTTGGTTATTTTGACCAGTTTCTACAAAATATACTCTAAATGACAATATTTTATTTGGATTTTGGGAGTAATGTTATCAGTAGTTTATAGAATAACTGAAAAAGATTAATTTTACTCAAACATACAAATTAACAGTAAAATCTGAGAAAACACCTTGCCCATTTTTCCTGCTTCTAAGACATCAACTTTTAGAACAGAATGTTCACTGCTTGAAGTCTGGAATGCATGGACATCACCAAATGCTGGGTTTCCTCCTTTGTGATCCTTTGCCAGGCCTTTACTTCAGCTGTCTTAAGTTTTGTCTTCAAGAGAAATGCATGCTTGATCGGGTTGTGATCAGGTGATTGACTTGGCATTGCAGAATATTCCTCATCTTTGCCTTAAAAAACTTCTGGGTTACTTTCGCAGTATGTTTTGCGTGATTTTCCATCTGTAAGTTGAAGCGCCAGCCAATCAACATTGCTGAATTTGGCTGAATCTGAGCAGACAATCCGGCTGATTCTGTCTTCTGTCAAATCATCAATAAACCCTAGTGACCCAGTGCCATTGGAAGTCATGCATGGCCATGCCATCACACTGCCTACACTGAGTTTTACAGAAAATAATAATGATACTTTATATTTAATAATAATATTATAAAGAAAACAAACAGAAACAAAAGAAATACTATGAGAAAACAATGAAGATTGAGAGTGTGGGATTTGGCATGGCTATGAGTAGGTGATTTTGAGCCCATGAGTCTTGAGGCATTGCTGGAAGATGTGGATAGTCTCTGATTCATGGATGGTTTTTGGGAGAGAGTTCCAGAGACGAGGAGCAACTCTTGAGAATGCCCTGTCATTTGAGCTTGGACTTGAGGTTTATGAGGTGGTCTGCAGTACTGGAACGGAGTGTGTGTGTGTCAATATGAGGATCTTGTAGTTGATGCGTTGCGAGACAGGAAGCCAGTGTAACTGACTGAGGATAGGTGTGATATGCTGTTGGGACTTGGTGTGAGTGAATAGTCTGGCAGCAGAGTTTTGAACCATTTGGAGCTTATGGAGGGATGTAGATTTGATGCCGGTGAGTAGGGATTTGCAGTAGTCAAGACGGGAGGTTATGAATGCATTAATTAGGGTTTTAACAGCAGGTCGGGAGAGGGAAGATCTGAGTTTGGTGATGTTGCGTGAATGGAAGAACAAAGATTTTACAGTCTGTTTGACGTGCTGATCAACGGAGAGTATCGAGTCCAGAATGACACCAAGGTTACGTGCGTGGGGGGATGGAGAAACAGCGGTGTCATCGATGCTGTGATTGAAAGTGGCAGTTTTGGTGAGGATGGATTTGGTTCCAATGAGTAGAAGTTCTGTTTTGTCTCTGTTTTGTTTGAGGAAAGTTTCCTTCATCCATGCTTTTATTGCAGTCAGACAGGATTCAAAATGGGTCAGAGGTGGGTTGGTGAGAGACTTGGTGGCTAGATATATTTGTGTATCCTCAGCATAGCATTGGAAATGTTAGGTTGAAGTGGCAGAGGATTTGTCCAAGGGGAAGGATGAAGATGATGAAGAGTAGGGGTCCAAGTACTGAGCCCTGGGGGACACCTTGAATGACTGTAGCTAAGTCAGAGTTTAGGCCTTTGAGTGAGATGAAAGGGGTTCGGTTTGTGAGACAGGAATTGAGCCTGGCGAGTGCAGTTTCCTCAACAGAGGATCGAGAGAGCAGGTAGTATTTTTGGATGTCATTGAGTTTAGTGATGCAAGGGGAATCAACCGGACTGAATGAGGAGAGGTGAGAGTCCTGGGGAACAGGTGGACAAATATGGAAATTAACAGTGGGGGTGCTGTGGTAGATGTATTAGATAGTGAGGAGTTTATTGTTATTATTTTATTGTTGGCAAGTTCAGTGGAGGGGCTAGAGAGTGAGTCATTGCTGGGCTGAAGTAGTTTGCTGACAGTTGTGAAGAGGGTCTGGGAGTTCATACAGGAGCTGTTGATTTTGTTTGAGATGTAGGAGGACCTAGCAGCACTGAGGACTCTGAAAGCTGAAAGGTGATATTTGTAGGCTTCAATGTGGACAGTGAGCCCCTATTTTCTCACCCCGCGTTCAAGGGGACGACAAACTTGCTTCATGGTTTGGAGCTCAGATGTAAACCAGGGGGATGAGGAGGTGAACGAAACATGTCTAGCTTTTAGCGATGCCAGAGTGTTGAGGGACACAGACATAGCAGTGTTGAGATGGTTAGCTGGTTCTTCAGGTGATTTGAGGGTGGAATCAATCGGAAAAGCAGGGCAGATGGCGTCTGATAGTTGGAGAGTGTCAAAAGCTTTGATGTTATGAAATGAGATTATGCGCTTGTCAGTGTTGTGTGGTACATTGGAAGAAAATGAGAAATGTATTATCTTGTGGTCAGACAATGCAATTGAAAATGGAGTTATATTGTTACTGGTAAGGCTGACGGAGCAGACGAGATCAAGTATGTGATCTTTGATATGGGTGAGAAAATGAACATGTTGGATACAGTTAAAACATTCCAGGAAAGCGATGAAATCAGAGGTACGTTTGGAGTTAGGTGAGTCAAAGTAAATATTCAGGTCGCCGAGTAGGAGAGGGGAGAGTGACGCAGCAATGGTGAGTAGTTCAGCTAAGTCAGAGAGGAATGAGTCATTAGATTTTGGAGGACGATAAATAAGGATGATGGTCAGGGAGCATGTTGATTTACAGGCAATATATTCAAATGAGGCGAAGGATGGAAGAGACCACTCAGTCATTTTAAAATTGGATGTGTATAGTACAGCAAGGACACCACCTCGACCTATTAGGCGTCGGTGGGACAGATAGCTAAAACCATTGGGAGTGGCTTGATTTAATGTGAAAAAATCTCTGTGTTTGCCACATTTCAGTTAGGAAAAGAACCTAACTTGTTGTCCAGTATTAAATCAAAGAGCAGTGGGGCTTTATTAATCATGGAGCGGGAGTTTTGGAGAGCAAGGATAGTAATGCGAAATGTTGCAGCAGAGTAGATTGTGGTAGGTTGAAGGGAACGTAGGCAATTATGGTTTACAGTTTGAACAGATTTATATGTCTGATGAGGTGAGTGAGACCAGAGGGAGGTGATTTTGCCTGAAGGACTTGAGTTGACACACAGTTTGCGGCGTGAGCCTCGGTGTAAGTAGTGGCGTCGACGTAGGATGCCAGACGAACGGGCTTGCGCCATTACATCAGAAGAAATGCGATCGTTTTGGTTTATGGATTGTTGATCGTCGGGGGAGTAATATTTTGTTTGAAAGTAAATGGCTGGTGGGAACCACAGTAGTGCTGGGCAGAGGATTACCAAAAGAAGTAGATTGGAGTCAACTGGGATGTACATGGCAGCGAGAATAAATAGCTGTGTAAATGTCACAGGGGAACCTGCTCTGCCAATCGGACATTCAATCAGCGCACAACGTAGCCACCTATCATTTAGCACTGGCGACTACTGTCAAACCACGTTCTGAACAAAAACCCAGACCAACAGAAATAAAACAAAGAGATAGTGGAGACTAACTCAGTTTAAATGACGGCTGGGGCCCAGGCAATGGCAAACGTAGACGAGAGACTAGATATGGAAGAAGATTAGCAGATGACAGGCGCATCGGCAGCAGGCAATACAAAACAAAAAACAGTAAAAAGACTGAACGTTTTAGAGATAGACAGGAAGAAATAGTTGAACAGTTAGACAGTTCCAGTGAAAAGCAGCAATCCAACACAACGCCAACAGCAACCCTCAACTGGAAGTTGAGACGAGACGAGACCAAGTGACTGCATCAAAAACTGTTAGTTAGAGAAATATGCCCACAGAAAACAACACAGACCAAACAGCAAAGCAGATGATGTGGTATGCTTCGGGTCATGAGCTGTTCCAAGCCTTTTCCATACTTTTTTCTTCCCATCATTCTGGTACAGGCTGATCTTAGTTTCATCTGTCCAAAGAATGCTGTTCCAGCAATCGGCTTGCTTTGGCCAGTTTAATCCAGCCATTCAATTCTTGAGGCTTATGAATAGTTCACACCTTGTGGTGAAGCCTCTGTATTTGCTCTCGTGTAAGTCCTCTTTATTATAGACACGGACAATGATATGTCTACCTCTTCAAGAGTGTTCTACACTTGGCTAGATGTTGTGAAGGGGTTTTTCTTTACCATGGAAAGGAGCCTACAATCATCCACCACTGTTGTTTTCTGTGGACATCTAGGCATTTTTGTTTTGGTCACCAATGTGTTCTTTTTTTTCTCAGAATGTACCAAGCTTTTGATTTGGTCTCCTAATGTTCCTACTATCTCTCTGATGGATTTATTTTTATTTTGCAGCCTAAGGATGGTCTGTTTCACTTGCATTGAGTGCTCCTTTGACTGCACGTTGGGGGTTCACAGCAACAGCTTCCAAATGTGAATGCCAAAACTGGAATCAACTCTGGACATTTTACCTGCTTAATTATTGAGAAATAACTAATCGAATAGCTCATACCAGTCTGTGAAACATATTCTGAGTCAAGTGTCTAATTACATTTTGGTGCTTTGAAATAAAGTTTTTTTTTATGATTTCAGTTTTTCTTAACATTTTACACATTGTCCCAACATCCAAATAGATAGATAGTTTTCAAAAATATGTCTTGCAAACAAAACAATACCTCTTTCCATCCAAAGACCAGAATGCCTAGAGTACAGCATCGTATGGCAGCATCCTGTTGTGAAAAACAAAGAGATTCTTGAGGAAAACCTGCTGCCCCTCCAAGAATTTGAAAATTGGAAGATCATTCACATTTCAACATGAAAATGATCCAAACACACCACCAAAGCAAGTGGCAAGGGCAAGGTTAATATTTTGTGGAATTAATTCAAGAGTACATTCCATAAGCTGTCACTATGCAATTTGACTGATCATGAAAAATTCTGATCAGTCAAGCAAGAATAGATAAATATTGCACAGTCGAGCTGTTCAGAGTTAGTAGAGAGATCTTCGAAAGGACTCATAGCAGCGATTCTGCCATGTACAGTGGGGAGAAAAAGTATTTTGTAGACTGCTGATTTTGCAGGTTTTCCTACTTACGAAATATGAGGTCTGTAATTTTTATAATCGGTACACTTCAACTGTGAGAGACGGAATCTAAAACAAAAATCCAGAAAATAACATTGTATGATTTTTAAATAACTAATTTGCATTTTATTGCATGACATAAGTATTAGATACATCAGAAAAGCAGAACTTAATTTTTGGTACAGAAACCTTTGTTTGAAATTACAGATATCATACGTTTCCTGTTGTTTTTGACCAGGCTTGTACACACTGCAGCAGGGATTCTGGCCCACTCCTCCATACAGACCTTCTCCAGATCCTTCAGGTTTCGGGGCTGTCGCTGCACAATACGGATTTTCAGTTCCCTCCAAAAATGTTCTATTGGGTTCAGGTCTGGAGACTGGCTAGGCCACTCCAGGACCTTAAGATGCTTCTTACAGAACCACTCCTTATTTGCCCTGGCTGTGCGTTTCGGGTCGTTGTCATGCTGGAAGATACAGCCATGACCCATCTTCAATGCTCTTACTGAGGGATGTACGTTGTTGGCCAAGATCTCGTAATACATGGCCCCATCCATCCTCCCCTCAATACGGTGCAGTCGTCCTGTCCCCTTTGCAGAAAAGCATCCCCAAAGAATGAGGTTTCCACCTCCATGCTTCACGGTTGGGATGGTGTTCTTGGGGTTGTACACATGCTTCTTCCTCCAAACACGGCAAGTGGAGTTTAGACCAAAAAGCTTTATTTTTGTCCCATAAGACCACATGACCTTCTCCCATTCCTCCGCTGGATCATCTAGATGGTCATTGGCAAACTTCAGATGGGCCTTGCGTGCACTGCAGGATTTTAATCCATGACGGCGTATTGTGTTACTAATGGTTTTCTTTGAGACTGTGGTCCCAGCTCATTTCTGGTCACTGACCAGGTCCTGTCGTGTAGTTCTGGGCTGATCCCTCACCTTCTTCATGATCATTGATGACCCACAAGGTGAGATCTTGCATGGAGCCCCAGACCGAGGGAGATTGACCGTCATCTTGAACTTCTACCATTTTCTAATTGCGCCAACAGTTGTTACTTTCTCACCAAGCTGCTTGCCTATTGTCCTGTAGCCCAATTTTATCCCTGATGTCCTTACACATCTCTCTGGTCTTGGCCATTGTGGAGAGGTTGGAGTCTGTTTGATTAAATGTGTGGACAGGTGTCTTTTATACAGGTAACGAGTTCAAACGGTTGCAGTTAATACAAGTAATGAGTGGAGAACAAGAGGGCTTCTTCAAGAAACACTAACATGTCTATGAGAGCCGGAATTCTTACTGGTTGGTAAGTGATCAAATACTTATGTCATGCAATAAAATGCAAATTCATTATTTAAATATCAAACAATGTGATTTTCTGGAAATTACAGACCTCTACATGCTTTGTAAGCAGAAAAACTTGCAAAATCCGGAGTGTATCAAATACTTGTTCTCCCCACTGTTTTAACTCAGGGATGTTCGCTTTTCCAAATAGTGTATTTTATTTTATTTTCACTTGGGTAATTTGGGTTGTAGTGTGTAAATAAAGTGATTTCATTTCAGGCTGCAAGGCAACAAAATAAAGTAGATAGCAACATTCTATACCCACTCTAAATTTGGAGAGATGTGCATGTATTTAAATAGATTTAAAACATGTTGGCACATTGACATACTACATTACCGTCAATTGTTAATTATATCTACAGTAATTGAAAGTTGGTTGCAAACAAGCTTGGTAATTTTGGGAATAGGTTTATTGTCAAATCAAATATTGATACCCGTCTACAGAAAATAAAGATTTAAAATGAATGAATATAAAGTCACTAAGACCAGCAAGGCTAGATTCTGGTTTGCAAAAACCACAATGTATCAAGAATTATAAGCTATGAACAAATATTTCTGTTTGCAGGAAAATCATTTGGCACACATCTTTTGGCACTAACAAAATAGGTTTGGAACTTGACCATTGCATTTTTACTTGTTTTACTAAAGATAAATCAAGTTGCAATGGTGTGATCTCAATCCACAAAAGTATTTGTTAATATTTCATAGCATACCACTTGGGGATGCATTTATGAAAAATGTCTAGAGTAAGAAAATAGAAAGTACAAGGTGTAAGTGCACCATCTTGTGGAAGTACAGGTAGAGTTATTTCCCAAGGCTAGAGTTTATATACAGCTTGAGTTTGTATACATATTTCTATGAAATGCCCATACCTGTCTATAGATATTATGGACTTATGTCCAGCCATATTTTAAACGGTTTCCAATTTGATCAACTGTTTCCGATTTGATCAAGAACCATCCTGGCATTAGTTTGGCTTCTGATTCTAGAGAAGAAATTGTTTTGTAAAAAAGGTGTTTATGCAAATGTTGAATAGCGACACTAGGCTTTTAACACAAATATGATTCCGGCCTGCACAGGACAGCTTTCCTCATTAAAATGGTTATTAAAAACAGAAACAGGCAAAAACAGGACATACTGCAGAATACTCTTTTCCTTTTTTCATGTTAAAGTAAATTAAGATAAAACACAACTGTGAAACAGACAACTGTTCTGATATTGTGTGAATGTGCTTGTTCAATGTGCCAGCTGATGTTCTTTTAGGACCAGGAACAGTGCAATGACTAATAACTGCTTGGCTGTCTGCCAAATGCAGTGGAATATTGAACAAATGGCCATCAATTGTAACTGGCTCTGGTATCATTGGTAGATCTGTGTAGTGTACAACTCTGTTTCCAAAAAAGGTTGGGACTGATTACATTGCAAATGAAAGCAAAATGTAATAATGTGGAAATCATGTATCCCTATATTTAATTGAAAATAGTACAAAGACAACCAGTTAAATGTTAAATCTGAGAAATTGTACTGTTTTAGGAAAAATACACACCCATTTTGAATTTCATGCCAGCAACATGTTTAAAAAAGAGGGGCATGTTTACTGTGCACTGTATTGCATCACATCTTCTTTTAAATCTTTTTATCTGTAAGCGTTAACTGAAGAGACCAATTGTAGTAATTTTAAAAGTGAAATGTTTTTCCATTCATGCTTGATAGAGAGTTTCAGCTGCTCAAAATTTGGGGTCTCCTTGGTCGTATTTTTTATTTCAAAATATGCAAATGTTTTCAATCGGTGATAGGTCTTGACTGCAGGCAGGCCACTTCATCCCCTGGACAATTTTTCTATGGAGCTATGCTGTTGTAATAGTAGTATGTGCAGAATGTGTTTTGGCATTGTCTTGCTGAAAAAAGGCCTTCCTTGAAAAATATGTTGTCCAAAACCTGAATACATTGTTCAACATTAATGGTGCCTTGCAAGTCACACATGCCATGTTCACCAAAGCACCCCATACCATCACGGATGCTTTTGAACTATGCACTGGTAAGAAGCCAGATGGTCCCTCTCTTTTGTCCGGAGAAAAAGTTGATTTACTAAAATATATTCACTTTATGGTTTGTCAGACCACATGATAGTTTTCCAATTTACTACAATTACTACAGTACATCTTGAATGAGCTTGGTTGTAGATCTTGTTTATATATGATTTATTTTTGTAAGATTGTTTTAACTTGCAGTTGAGAATGCAGCGACACTGTGTCCACTGACAATAAATTATGGATGGGTTCCTGAGCCCATGCAGTGATTTCTACTACAGAATCATGTCTGTTTTAATGCAGTGCCTCCTGAGAGCCTGAAGATCACGGCTATCCAATATAATTTTTCGGCCTTGTCCCTTAACTTAAATACAGAGATATATCTCGGAATCTTTTAATTATATTATGTACCGTAAATTATGAGATCTCCGAGCTCTTTGCAACTCTGCGTTATGAAACGTGATTCTTGAATACCTGCACTATTTGCCTGTGCAGTCTTTTACAGACTGATGAACCCCTCCCTGTACTCACTTCTGACAGACCCATCCTCTTTGGAATTATCATTAAATACCAAATCATGTTACTGACCTGTTGCTAATTGACCTATCTAGTTGTATGATATCCCACCTGGTTTATGTTTTTATCATTACACAACTTTTCCGGTCTTTTGTTGTCTCTAACAATACATTTTTGAAATATGTTGCAGGCATCAAATTGCTCACCTAAAAATGCTGTGCTAATACAAATGCTGATATGTCCTAAGTTGTTTAACACATCTAGATGTGAATACCAAGGAAATTAAAGCTGAAATTCTGAATGCTGGTCTCAGACTCATCTTTTTATCTTAAACCCAAATGTCTTCAGTGACCATCAAAAACAAAGGAATTTGCCTTGCCGATCCAATACTTTTGGAGTGGACTGTTTTTCTTTGGGGGAAATTTCAATAGAATTAGTACATTTATAAAACCAATATTTTGTAATGTCAGTACATCTCTCATTCTTTGAATATAATGCTTGTAACCAATTGTAGAAAAACATGTGTACACTTACCAATGTTTTCAGCACAGCTATGCTAATCTTTGGTACTCATTTGCACCACTTAAAGGTGAGTAAACAGTGTTTACTTAAGTTTCCTCGCTACAATGTCACTATATGTGTATATAGAAGTCCCTAGGATACTGCACTATGTCTTAGAAGCCAATATTTCCTCAACAGCTATGGGAACAGGCAACATTCTCAAGGGTTCATATAACCCTGGTTTACCCATAATTCTCCAAGGTTCAAGTGTAATAATTGAAACCAAGCTACTCTCGAACACACTGTGAAAAGTTTTCAGAGCTAAAGAGACTGACTTGTTGGGGAGATTATCAAATTACAGAAATACATCTTTCAGATGATTACATTTTCAAGGATCTCTTAGTGTTTCCTTGTCAGGTAGCTATTTTATTCAAGGCAGTTTGCATTAGAATAGAGTCCTTTTACTGTAAATCATCTAATATGGCAAATGCAGCCCCACAAGACTCCTGATCTATATAGCATCTCAAACTGATCTAGGACCAGGTTTGCCCTTACACATCATAATGAATAATGAGGAAAATTACTATAGGTTCTGCATTTACTTGCCTTATCCATTAGATATGAATGTTCACTTATCATTCTGTTATGATGCAGTAATTTACATTCTCAATGTCACTTTAAACTAGAAATATGATGCAGAGTTTAATTTTCTTCAATGACCCAAGCTTCATATTGGGGCACACAGGCAGATAAATCACAGAAAGCATATTAACAGCCTAGAAATCCTAGGTAAGTTTCACTAATCAACCAGCAGATGTCGATGTTTGACTGTTAAAGAAGGAAGTGAACTTTTTTGCTTTGAGAGCTTTGAGATATTTACTTTTTGCAAGTACATATTTACTTTGAGGTATAGATGCAATTACACTGTCACATTAAACTGTCACCGCAGATAATTGCAATAAGTCAAGGAGGATTACATGCTCTGCTTTGTGCTAATACCTTAATCATTGGTTATGTTGTAACTACGGGATCTAGAACCATCTAGGCATCAGGTCTGTAATTTTACCATTGGTACACTTCAACTGTGAGAGATGGAATCTAAAACACATGGTATGATTTCTAAATATGAATTTGCATTTTATTGCACGACATTAGTATTTGTTCACCTACCAAGCAGTAAGAATTCCAGCTCTCACAGACCTGTTAGTTTTTCTTTAAGAACCCCTCCTGTTCAACACTCATTACCTGTATTAACTGCAACTGTTTGAACTCGTTACCTGTATAAAAGACACCTGTTCACACACACACTCAATCAAACAGACTCCAAACTCCTTACAATGGCCAAGACCAGAGAACTGTGTAAGGACATCAGGGATAAAATTGGGCTACAGGACAATAGGCAAGCAGCTTGGTGAGAAGGCAACAACTGTTGGCTCAGTTAGAAAATGGTAGAAGTTCAAGATGACGGTCAATCTCCCTCGGTCTGGGGCTCCATGCAAGATCTCACCTTGTGGGTCATCAATGATCATGAAGAAGGTGAGGGATCAGCCCAGAACTACACGGCAGGACCTGGTCAGTGACCTGAAATGAGCTGGGACCACAGTCTCAAAGAAAACCATTAGTAACACAATACGCCGTCATGGATTAAAATCCTGCAGCGCACGCAAGGCCCATCTGAAGTTTGCCAATGACCATCTGGATGATCCAGAGGAGGAATGGGAGAAGGTCATGTGTTCTTACGGGACAAAAATAAAGCTTTTTGGTCTAAACTCCACTTGTCGTGTTTGGAGGAAGAAGCATGTGTACAACCCCAAGAACACCATCCCAACCGTGAAGCATGGAGGTGGAAACCTCATTCTTTGGGGCTGCTTTTCTGCAAAGGGGACAGGACGACTGCACTGAATGGATGGGGCCATGTATTGTGAGATCTTGGCCAACAACCTCCTTCCCTCAGTAAGAGCATTGAAGATGGGTCGTGGCTGGATCTTCCAGCATGACAACGACCCGAAACACACAGCCAGGGCAACTAAGGAGTGGCTCTGTCCGAAGCATCTCAAGGTCCTGGAGTGGCCTAGCCAGTCTCCAGACCTGAATCCAATAGAAAATCTTTGGAGGGAACTGAAAATCCGTATTGTGCAGTGACAGCCCCGAAACCTGAAGGATCTGGAGAATGTCTGTATGGAGGAGTGGGCCAAAACCCCTGCTGCAGTGTGTGCAAACCTGGTCAAGAACTACAGGAAACGTATGATCTCTGTAATTGCAAACATAGGTTTCCGTACCAAATGTTAAGTTCTGCTTTTCAGATGTATCTGTCATGTCCTGGCTATGCCCTTAGCCATCTTTGCGCTGGCTGGGGCCATAGTCAGGACATGGCCAATGGAGATGGCTCTAGCCACCTCTATGGGCTTTGGTTTCCCCAATTGGAGGCAGGTGTTCGTTATTGCCTCCAATTGGGGAACCTATTTATGTTCAATGTTTGCACACGGATGTGTGGTTCATTTTGGTTGTTAGCCGTAGGCTATACTTGTCACCCAGTCTTAGTGTCTGATTTAAGTTTGTATGTTTGTTTCGTTTGAACGTTATTAAAACAGATGGATTATTTCCAAAACAGCCGTTCTGCCTCTGCTATTCTGTCCTCCTACACCGGACACTATGACAGAATGAACCACCCCCATGTGAACAAACAGTAAACTTAAATAGGTTCCCCAATTGGAGGCAATACACAACACCTGCCTCCAATTGGGGAGACCCAAGTGCATAGAGGTGGCTAGAGCCACCTCTATTGGCCACGTCCTGACTATGGCCCCAGCCAGCACAAAGATGGCTAGGGGCATAGCCAGGACGTGACAGTATCAAATACTTATGTCATGTAATAAAATGCAAATTCATTATTTAAAAATCATATAATGTGATTTTCTGGATTTTTGTTTTAGATTACATATCTCACAGTTATAAGTGTACCTTAAGTGTACCTATGATAAAAATTAGACATCTAGATACTTTGTAAGTAGGAAAACCTGCAAAATCAGTAGTGTATCAAATACTTGTTCTCCCCACTGTACATAGTCGAACTAGTGAATATGCTGCTGTCCTCAGAGAGCCAAGGATACCTGACACTGAAATTCATCCAAACATTTCAAATGCAACATTTTCAGCAACCACAGTGTGTGGTCAACTAAAGTTGTAGGATTTTTAGAACTGTCCGGGAATGTTCCATTGCATGTCTTTGCAATGGGGATTAAGGTTTTATTTAACCTTATATTATCAATCGTAACTTGTTCATTACTTCGGGAGGAGAGAGAACTTGTTGTCTTCAACTAATTGATGGATTGTCGGGAAGCTTATCTTTGTTGGCCTAAAAACAAACATTGTCTTTGAAAAATAGCATTTTCACTAAATTGCCTGTTAGAGGCATGTCTGTGAATCTAGAGCCCAGTCTGAGCATTGTTTGCAAACTGAATGAATTCAACTTGTTGGTAGCTGGATTTGTGTTGTTTCTATCATAGTGACATGCCTCGGGAATCATATTAATACATCAACGGAAGAATCTTTTATTGAATTACCATCTATTTTCGTGGAACTATAAGGACAGGAAATGTCAGTTAAATGAAGGTGAGTGCTCAGGATCATTAGGCTCATCTATTAGCCGGACTGATCTGAACTTTTTGCTGGCATGTTATGTGGCCTGTTGTGGATAAATCTTTGCTCTGCACATTTGTGAGTTTGCCCAAGGCCTAGGCTACTTTCAACTATAGCTTGTATTTGACTAACAATTTGGCGGATTTGATCAATTTGTAATTAATGGGAATTGCTATGGAAGGGGAATTTGGTTACTGATTTCTGGGAGGTGGCAAAGAAATGGAATGGAAGCTCTTCTATACTTTGAAATCTGGGGAGCAATTTGAGTTAATTGTCTGGCAGACAGAATAAAATATTTGTATAGCCTAAGTTGCTATGCATATCCTTTAACCACTAGGCTATCTGCAGCCTGTGGCTGTTAACAATCAGCAGGATGCAGCTTTAAAGTTATTGCCATATTTCAAAAGCCAATTTTGGGAAAACCTTTCAGTGTAGTGCAGAAAAGATTATAATTGGGCAGTAATCATAATCTTCATTACATTTGAATGCAAGGAGCATACCATTAGCATTTCAGTAAGTATTTAACAGTAGTCAATACAACCTTGTCATCTGTCTCTTAAATTATAATGATAGGGTCTGTTGGTTTTGATCCTGTAGAGGCAGGGCCAGGACTGTTTGGATCCCTATTTCATAGTGTGTCATAAGGCAAGTTGCTATGACTGCAAACTTTTGTTGATCAGCCCTGTCACAGGCAGAGATGAATAGACCAGAACCCATTCAGTGATAAGGCCCAAACGGCAACCAATACTCCATTCTACACTACACTTCATATATGTCTTTTTGGAACTATTTAAAAGGGCACTACAATATATAGGGAATAGGGTGACATGAGGGATGCAGATTGTCTATATCAAATTCATCTTTTGTGACTAATCTTTGTTAATGCAGCAACAAAGTCCCACATGATTTGTCAGATTCTCAATTACGTTTTGGGTTCACGCCAACTTGGTAAAATCCACAAGAAAAAGGCGGTTATTAATTACAATTCTTGGACGTGTTTGGTGTCTGTGAACAGGATAAAGTGCCCTGTGTAAATATTGGGAGGGTGATGCATTTATTTATTTGGCTCGAAACTACCAACACTTGCATCTGAAATCAAACAATTTCTCTGAGGTTAAAGTATAGATTATTTGCTTTTTTCTGGGCATTTGGTTCCACCATTTATAATTGACAACGAAAGGCCTGTGCATGGTGCCTCACTCACTGCTTCGCTCCCTGCTTCTCTCCAGCAAATCCTTCTAGGACACGTGCCTGCAATCTAAATTGGGCTGTAAAGCCTGGGAAATGCATTACCTACAATCACGTGTGTACCAACGAAACACTTCCTGGTTGAGCAAGCGGACTGATAAGAATCAGAAAGGCTTCTTCAGACATGCGCCAACCATTCCTTCTGGCCGTGGAGTTGCTGCGATAAGGTAAGGCCATAATAACAAAGTGGTAACACCACTGGAGTCTGCTATTGGTGTCAACATTTTGGTACATCATTAGAAAGAACAAAAAGTCAATGTAAAGCTCTCAAATGGCCTGGTAGGCCCCGGAAGACATCTACAGTTGACGACTGTAGAATGCTCACTATTAAAAAAATATTTCTGTCAGATCGATAAATAGAGGTTAATTTGGATGGTTAAGCCAACTCAAGAGTTTTCAGCAACAAGTACAACACTGCAAGGTGCAAACCACTAGACTAGAGTTCTGGAAGAGATAAAGATTGATGTGTACCAAAGTGAAGTTAAGAAGAAGGTTTGGTGAGAATTCTGTGAGATGTAGTGAAAGGGATGTTCCAGCATCCGCTGGCGCTCACTCAATTGACTACATTACTAGTCTGACTGTTGAAAGCAACAGCAAGACGACTTCTGAAAAATACAGAAAGGTTTGTTCTTCAAAATACAGCAAACAATGAATGGTGGCATTGTTCAAGATGTAAATATGAAAGGTTATTTACTGTCAAAGTCAATATCCAAATTTAAATAAAATGTTAAAACATGCTTTTCATTTGCTGAAGATGAACACTTAAATATGCAGTCTTTTTGTGAGTAACACATACTTATTTTAATGCCTCCCAAGTTGAGCTGGATTTGTAATGTATTGTTGATATGTGAAATGGTGCTGGTTGTAATATAATGGTTTGTGGGATTCCATTTTGCTTATGTAAGCTACATGGTTGTGTATCCACTGAAATGGTCCACAGGAGAGTCTAATAACCTATTACAATCTGTTATTTACACTCTCTTAGTTCTGGAAACTTGTGTTAATGTAAAAATGGAGGGAAAGGTGATAAAGATACTAAGAGGGGGACAGGCACAGATGGATGGGAAAAATTTAAGTCCTGTATTCATGAGAAAGGATTAATGAGAGTTACCTTGATTTGAAAACATGTTTACAATGCCAATTGTTAAAAACAACCAGCATCTACAAGATGACTACAGATGAAGTCTCTGTCTTCAGAGAAAAACATCAGAGCTATAGGATGAGTATTAGTGTTGAGAAGAGTAATATATTTTGGGGGAAGAAGAAAACAATGTTTTACCTGGGATGCATGAGGTAGGGGAGGTTTGAGGAGGTACAGAAGGGGGTGACAATGAAGGTTTCTTTACATGCATGAGAAAGGTTTATACAAAACAGGCCCCGGAGAGTTTTATAATAGTCATCAATAAAACATGACCAAGTCCTCCCATACTTATCCCATTCTGACACATGAGCAGACACTGTAAGAGGTCCCTGACTGAAGTCCACCATACTAAAGAAGTGAATTATGAAGAAATTGGCAGAACTAAAAACAAACAAATGTATGTGTTGCAAATACTTAAAAAGGTATTTAAAAAACAAACAGATGATTAGGCTTTTTTTTCTATGAGCTTAACTTACAGATTCTAAGCTTTTGGTCCTGGGTTTTGCATCTACCTTTGGAGTCTGTTTGTGTATGTCAACATTTTTCTTGTACAGTCACAGTCTTAGCCACCAGCCAGTGTATTGCCTGCAGGGGTTGTCGTGATCTTTGCGCCATGACTGACATAGCAACATTTCCATTTGACTCTGCCACTTGCAGTTTTCCTGCTTTCTTGGCCTCAGTGGCGGTCTGAGCATTGATTGGTTTAGGAAATTCTGTCTGTTTGAATTCGGTCAGTTCTTAACTGGGCCCATGTAACATAGAAATGTAATGAACCAGAGGAAAAAGAGGGGAAATGGTTACAGTATAGGCAGATGGACCACTAAAAAGACAGAACGTGTGTGCTCAATATGTAGAAAAGGGTTGGATAGTTTGCCCTCGCTTGTTATATTCTGATCCTCCACAGGATGTCCAATAACAATGAGACAAAATGGATCTTCTTTCTAGATTTGTATTCCTTCTCCTTTTAACCCCATTAAGCATATGCACTTCTAATCCTGTTACATAACATCTGAATATGAATAGTGGTTGAGCTGTTAAACTTTCAATGGGACGTGGTTCTGCAAAGTAGGAATATGCAAAGCATATTATGCTTTGCATTCAAGTGTTATACTTATGCATTATCAATGAGCGACATTCACATGACTGAAAAGCTAATGCACTCTATGAAACCGTTGAATTCAAGGCTATCAATATAGCAGTATAAAAATAATGCCAGAACAAGAGAGTAATGTGTTTCTTAGGCAGACAGGGAAAATCTATATCACACCCTCTCAGTCTAACACGGAAAGAGGCCTCTGCCCCATGCTACAGGCTAACACATTTCTCAATGAATTTGCAAGTTTTCAACAATCGCTGAAGATTTCTGCAGTGTCCTAGAAGCTTGATATTGGACACAAGCATCAACAACAATAACCAATGAAAAGTGCCAATGTATTATGCACACGTAACAGTTTTGTTTACCAAGAAAACAATTAAACAGCCTGTACATATGCATAGGTTGAAAAAGCTTTGTTATGCTCTATAGCTTATCTGCACCATGTACTGGAAACACTTCTTAGCATTTTTACTATACTGGGTGCTGCTATATAAATAGAATGGGTAAATCACCTTGAACAAAGAGCCCATGTAAATTCAGCTGCAATCACAGCTGTCTCATCAAAAAAGTCTAACTAAAATACTGAGTCTGGTGACATGCGTTCAGACACTGTAGACCTAGAATCTACTTGCAAGTTGCTTGCACAGCTTTGCCATATGCCATACAGCTTCAACAACTAATCAGTTATTAACCAAAATTGCCTCTCTTCTTAGTTAAGTCCATGTCTACCCTTGCATGATGAAATCACTGACTGTTTGAATCAGATCCTTTTATATTCTGTTTTCTGTACCTAACCTAACAATGCTTTCCATTACTCAATAAAACCGGGGCTGGTTGGTGGAAATAATCATTTTACTTGGTTTATAATTTAAGCTGGAATTCTAATATTGCAGTTTGCGTGTGCAATAGTCATGCTGTCTTTGATAGAACATGCGGTACGTGTAGAGCATACAATCAGTCTAATGGCAAATATGTCTCCCCTCATAACAGTAGCTCACAAACCATTATTTATTTTTGCGGTGTGTAGCCTATTATCTATAACAATACAGCCTGCTGCACAGAATTTTGCTGTTATTTACACATCTAGAAGACAATGACTTTAACAGACTAGACTCCAAATCAGACACTGCAACTCTGCCACCAGTTAGAAAAAGGTCACTTGTCTGCAAGAAAAACAAAATCCACTCACCAAATTAATTCATGTAGATTGTTGAAGACAAATGCTAATCTTAGTATCTACGTAAATGTTCATGTTAAATGCAGGAGGGTTTGGAGGGTTAAGCCCTACCACAAGAGGGCAGTGGATGTTTTGAATTCAAAGCAAGTGGGCCTCAGGACATGTGTTTTTGGCCTGAGCTGCTCCAGCTGACTATTCTGCACATGTACTGCTGAAGCATGGGTTCACCCATTTCCCTTTAAGCAAGAGACTCCCTTCACCGTTCCTCAGATTCCTGGGAAATAAACCATGAAAAAATATTAATAAATAATCTATTCAATTTATAAGAAAGGAAAGGTCAAGAGTGAAAATAAATTGTCTAACTCTATCCAGAATGGCTTTAATTTGCCACACTTCACTGAAATGTGTTAAAAGTTAATACAATTCATGGGCTCTTCTTTATTCCAGATCTTGGTACTTTCTTCTAAAATTGAAATTACTCCTTTCCTCGCCAAAGTGATAAGGCACCCTTCATTTTACATGAGGAAGAGCAATCATTATCTGGATACAAATTACACACTTCCACCTATTTCTTGTTAATAGAATCGAAGCTGACGTCAGCAAACTGGGGCAGGGGACTTCATCAATTACCCTGTAGCAGGTTTGGTTTCAGGCATTCAATTATTTCTGGGTTATGAATTAGAGGGACAGACAAATAGAACACCAACCAGACAGTGCTGGACTGTCTAAGGTGAGCCTCATGGGACTTTTGAATTGAATTCAGAACTGATATTATTAAATACAATGAACTCCAAATATTTGTAGTGTATCCTCTTTGACTCTGTTTGCCAGCAATATGGATTTGAAATGATAGAAGAGAAGGCTTCCATCATAGACAGACCCCACAAACAGGCTGATAAAATGTCATACTTAATTAAGCACAGTGAAGCAATTAATTACCACGGACTGCACCAAACAAAACCAACGATAAGCTGTGATGCATGACACACAGCTGTTTTACATTCGAACACTGAATGTAGTACCATAAAGTTATTGATATATAAAATAAGAACAGATATGGCTTGTTCAAATCGTTAGAAGGTTTGCATCTTCAACATTTTCAATAAATATTTTAATTTACCAGGAGCATGTTCTTTGGTCTATTTCTTTGTAGATGGCTGTAACTGTGGAATATTTGGATTCATACAGATAGGTGATTGGAATGAGCTTAATGTCTCATAGGCTCATTCCAATTGGTCAGGGTATTCAGCTTTCATTTTAATCCAACAAACTGCCAGACAAGAAATTGATTTTGACCAGGTTTATAGTCCTGTTATTGCTCAGTTCATGGGTTGGAGATTGCTTTATGGGACCTTTGATGCTTGCATCTCGTTGGTAGCACAAACCTTGCATTCGTACTCTCTGGTTGTGAGGTGATCGCGCACTAGCCATCTTACCTCATGATAGCCATCGACACTCTGTGTGGAAGTTTGTGTCCCACATCAATCTCTTCGCTAGGTCCTCCCAACAAAGTTGAGTTTGGTGATTTATCTCTGATAAGATTTACAAATATAATCACATCAGTCAATTGCAGGACTGCTTTCCTCTGGCCAACATCTCTCTTTGTGTGACTCAGCATATAAACTCACACGCTGTGGCCCCCTTCTTGAGCAGTGTTGTGACAGACAGTCGTCCACTAATGGCTGTGGCCACATCATCCATACAGACTTTTATAGAATTACCCGTCTAATGTTGCTACGAGGTACTCTTTCAAAGGCCTACGAGGTACTCTTTGAGCCTCTATTGAGGCAGTTGGCAATGACAGGGTACATAAAACATAGTATTTGTAAATCACCTTGAAAATGTCATACAGAGAGGCAGTATTGTATGCTTTTTAAGTCCCACCTGAATTGCGGATTCGTCCACCAGAATTGCACACAACATTGCTTAATTTTGATTGTGGTTATATTAAGATTTCTATATTGAGATTTCAAGACATTCTCTTTACATATTTCATGAATCTCTCCTTTTCCATCCAAATGCGTTATAGATTTGTCTATCAGTAAAGGATGTTTGGTGCCGGAGTAGTTTGCATGCTCTCAGTTCTCCCACAGAACACACACGGGGGGGGGTTAAGAGCAAATTGTATATATGGTGTAATATGAACGGTGGAAAGATTACTGCTGGGATTATTGCTTTTGTCTAATTATAAATGGTGGACACTTTTTCACTGAGGGCCATGTGGGTTTGTATTTAGATTTCCCTTACTAATAACACCCTTAATTTCAAAACTGCATTTTGTGTTTGACTTATATTTAAATATGTTTGATGATCTGAAACATTTAAGTGTGACAAACATGCAAACAAATAAGAAATCAGGAAGGTGGCAAACAATTTTTCATGCCACTGTATACTGAACAATATTATGAATGCAACACATTTGTTTTGCCCTCATTCATCATGAGCTGAACTCAAAGATCTAAGACTTTCTCTAGCCTAAGGCACACCTGTGCAATACTCATGCTGTCTGATCAGAATCTTGATATGCCACACCTTTGAGGTGGATGGATTTTCTCAGCAAAGGAGAAGTGCTCACTAACAGATTCAGACAGATTTGTGAACAATATTAAACAGAAATAGGCCTTTTGTGTACATAGAGAAAGTCTTGGATCTTTAAATTCAGCTCATGGGAAATGGGGGCAAAAAAAGTGTTTTGCGTTTCTTATTTTGTTCAGTGTACACGCAGTGTATCGTACCAGAGTGCAAACGATGCTGGAATGAATAAATAAGTATTTTTTTGTGCAGGTGTAATGTACATGAGGTAGGTGGATATGATATATACAGTATATATACAATATGAATAACACTGAATTACAGGATGACAAAAATATTTAAATTAGAAGTAATCAGGGGGATGTTAGGGTCAGAGTTACTGGTTGGTTATACAGGGATTGTGCCTGGCACCATGTCTGAATCTAAGCTTCCCAATGACCGATGAAAGTGAGTACACACTTAACGCTGCTGTTAAAGTGCTGTTTATACACTTTTTCCAACTCTTATGTATATAATAATAATAATAATAATAATACATTTTATTTAAAGGCGCCTTTCTCGGCACTCAAGGACGCCATACGAGGTATACATACATATGACATTTTAAAAACACCAAAAAAGAAAACCCAAATCAGAAAAAGGCAGAGCAATAGACATTTAAGTGGAGTAGGCAGTTTTAAACAGATGTGCTTTGAGTTGGGATTTGAAATGGGGAAATGAATCGATGTTTCTAAGTTGGGATGGTAATGAGTTCCAGAGACGGGGAGCAGAGCGGCTGAATGCCCTTCTCCCCATGGTGGTGAGGTCGGCGGAGGGGACAGAGAGGTGTACGGAGGATGAGGATCTGAGGGAGCAGGAGGGAGTTGGACGCTGGAGGAGGTCAGACAAATATGGGGGGGGTGAGGTTGTGGATGGCCTTGAATGCAAACAGGAGGACTTTGAATTGGATACGGAACTGGACCGGGAGCCAGTGGAGCTGATTTGGAAAGGCACATAATAATAGACATAGTATTATATATTACCTCAAATTAGGGTGGCAACCCCCCAATATGTAACGTTTCCTGAGAAGTGCCTTCTTGTCTGGCCACTCTACTATAAAAGCCTAATAGATGGATTTCTGCAGAGATGATGTTGCTGATTCCACTTCTGACTCTTAAGAATGATGGACTCCATTGTGTTCTTTGGGACCTTCAATGTTGCAGATATTTGCCACAACAAAATACTGTCTTGGAGCCCTACGGAAAAAACTCAATCATAGTAGCTTGGTTTTTGTTCTGACATGCACTGTCAATTGTGGGGCCTATATAGACAGATGTTTGCCTTTTTGCAATCATTTAAAGTGATTCTGATTAATAACAAATAGAGTTCAATGGTTCTAGTAGGATTTTCCTGGCATTTTCCTGGCATTTTTACAGTGCAAAAGCTATGGTCCACTGAGAGTTTCCAAAGCATTATGTATATACCATGGAACACAGTGAGGACAGTCTTCATGAATTTGAGGAAAAATTTGGCATTACAGAGACATTCCCAAGAACTGGACGTCCCTCGAAAATTTATGAAAAGACGAGGAGAAATCTGGTCAGGGAGGCTTCCAGGAGGCCTACAGCAACATTAAAGGAGCTGCGGGAATTTCGGACAAGTTCTGGCTTTGTGCTACATTTGACTACAATCTCCTGTATTCTTCATATGAATGGGCAATGGGGTAGGGTGGCAAGACAGAAGCTTTTTCTTACAAAGAAAAACATCCAAGCTCAGCTGAAGTTTGCAAAAGCAAACATCAAATCACCCAAAAGCCTGTGGGAAAATTTGTTATGGTCTGATAAAACCAAGGTAGAACTTTTTGGCCATAATTCCAAAAGGTATGTTTGGCGCAAAAACAACACTGCACATCCCCCAAAGAAAACCATACCCACAGTGAAGCATGGTGGTGGCAGCATCAAGCTTTGGGGGCGTTTTTCATCAGCTGGAATTGGGGCCTTAATCAGGGTGGAGGGAATTATGAACAGTTCCAATTACCAGGCAATTTTGGCACAAAACCATCAGGCATCTGTTAGAAAGCTGAAGATGATGTATTCCTTTCAGCACAAAAATGACCCAAAGCACACATCCAAATCCACAAAAGCATGGTTTCACCAGAAGAAGATTATTGTTTTGGAATGGCCCTGCCAGACCCCAGACCTGAATCTGTGGGGTGATCTGAAGAGGGCAGTGCACAGGAGATGACCTCATAATCTGACAGATTTGGAGCACTTTTGCAAAGAAGAGTGGGCAAATATTAGAACTTTGAATACAAAAGAGTTTTTCCCCCTCAAAATGTCAAGTTTGTTTTCAACTGAATTGTTCACAATATAGGTCACATTAAAGGTGGAAAATGTTCTGACATGATTTATCTTAGTCAAAAAAAATTTACAGCACAACAAACGTGCATTTTAACAGGTGTTTGTAGACTTTTTATATCCACTGTATGTATATTTCAATGTTTATATTTTTTGAGAAATTTGCTAAAGTTTTTTGAGATTGATGATGCAAAAATCGATTTCATCCATTAATAGAATAAGGCTGTAACGTGCCAAACTGATGAAAATGGGAAGGGATCCAAGACATTCCGATTGAGACGAGATTTCCACTCCCACATTATCCTAGATAATGACAATGAAATTATTTGAACTCCTGCAGAATGACTTTTTATAAATAATGTTTATGAATAATAATCAATTATAAATTATTCACCTGTTGTACATTTTCCCTCAGGAAAGGAAGTGTAGAAATATAGTTGTTTCTTTCAACATCAACAAAGTATTGTAATTGCCCCATTAGGGACAGTGTGTAACACGTTATTTGCCACCATGGTCTCTAGAAGTAAGACATAGAGAGGAAATGTTGCCTGAGATGGTGTGGTCTGGTACAGAGTACCTGCAAAACACATGTATTTATTTAAGTCATTTTATTTAAGTGGTTAAGTAATTTATCTAACAGGTGACAACATTGTCCTGCAATTCCCATGATACGCTACTATACATAGGACGTTTTACACTGCATTGTTCCTATGCTCAGGCTAAGATTAACCCTAGGCTGTCTCAAGAAAAAATCCAGCTTGAAGAAATCCTGGACATAAAGAAAACAAACTGACAAACCGATTCACTGAGTATCTTAAATGGGATATTGGTGTGCATGTGAATGTGCTCACCATATCCCTATTCTGCTCATGCACCAAGCAGTATGTTAATTAGCAGGGGCGTTGGGTTTGTACATCATAGTTAATGATGGGTATTAAACAGACGTGCTCTCCATGGCAAGCCTTCCATATCTCGCCTGTGCAGTCTCAAAAAGACCCATCTGTAAGCGAATTAAACCAAATCAACCCAGGGACAAGGGCTGTATCTGAAATGGCACCCTGATTCCCACGTAGTTCACTACTTCAGACAAGAGCCCTATGGGTCCTGGCCAAATACAGTTCACCATGGAGTGTATGCTGGGTAATTTCAGATGTGCCCACACTTTAAATAAGCTATGTAAATAGATCATATTATGCAATAGAAACCGAGAGGGAATGCTGACAAATGGTGCCTCAAATTCTATGTTGAAATTAACAAAGGCTTCTTAAATAGCATCTCAATGTACTTGTACCGCAGAAACTTTCTCCTCTTCCATTTGGTTGATCCTCTGTTCTTTTTCAGACTAACCACTTTTACCTACCTCTTCCACCTATTTCAATTTATTCTTCATCTGCTAATTACTAAGTTGGATAAAGGCCCTTTTAAAGAACATGTGTAAGTGTTAGCTGCTTTTAGTGGTGCCAACACCAGCCTTCAGGGCTTTTGTGAAAAGTGGACGAATGACGACAGATCTCCACAACATATTTTACTCACTGTTTGGATCAAAACCCAGGAGTAACATTTGACCTTCTACTTCAAACATATGAGACCAGAAAGCACTCAAACTAGTGGCAGGCTAAAGAGTACACTCCCCTGGGGAGCTTAGTAGAATTCACAATTGCAGTCTAAAGGGAGGAAATTGCTATTATGTGAAACTTGAATATTTATGAGAGTGGAGTGACGTCAGTTAAATCAGCTTTTCCAACATCATTGATGTAGTACAACGTTTGATTTTATCCTGTGGCCCCATCATTCAAATACTAGATGATTCCCAACATGATATAATATGAATTTGTCATCCTGTGAGTGTGACTTGGTTAGAGCTAATGGGTAGGGTCTATCAAAAAGAAAAAGACAAACAAATTATCTCGCAAGTGGATAGACAAGCAGGTGGTTGGGGGGTAAAAATAAAGAAACTGACAGGGAATTTGACAGATAAACAGTGACAGATGGAGGGAAAATTGGATCGACAGACAAATGATTAACCCTACACTAAAATTAAAAGGTCTCACGTGAGTACTTATATAGATATCTGAGTGACTAAGTTGTTGAGATTAGGAACACACTGCACATTGGATTGATAAGCAGATAAACCGTTATGTAATTTGCATGTTTTGTCTTCAGAAGTATTTGTTATGATTTATTCAATGTGGGAGGATTCAGTGGGTTCTCCATGAAGAGTCCCACAGTGCTCACTTAGTTTCCCTCTTTATTATCTCTATAATGTGGTGCATGCTGTTGTGGCAATTTCTTAACTAATGTATTTTGGAAACATGTTGCTTGTCTATTACATGGTGTGTAACTCTGGTCTTTGGTTGTGACATACATGTCTATATTATACAGGGAGATATTATGAATAGGGGTATCTGTCCTTTGTTCCTTAGGAATGTGATTGTGGGGGACGGTAGGGGCAGTT